>JBAMBO010003637.1:0-204316 GCA_037044535.1 Lordiphosa magnipectinata
AAATGATAACAATAGGGAATTGGGGCTATTCGACCTCTGTTTGACGATTTACATAGCTTGGTAAATAGGACGCGTTCTACCAAACAAAAATATGTCTACATTTTTACCGAAAAAAGAGGGAAAAATCTGTACACTATAGTTTAGATCAGGGGTGCCCAGAATGAGCTTAAGGGCGCGTGCCAATACCAATACAAATGCACAAAATATATCTCAAGCAATAACAACAACAAGAAATAGAAAGAGAGAAAATCGATTTTTGTTTGTCTCAAGCACACGCACGCGAGGCAAGCGCTGACTACGCAGAGGCAACATTGTAAAAATGTAAAATTGGCTTAAACAGCACTTCCATAGGAGGGCCAGGGCCCAGCTTCTCTCAATCTCTTGGCACACGCCAAGTGCTTATAAGTGCTTATAATTTTGCGCACAAGAGAAAGGGACCTACAGTTTAACGCCGAATCCGAACGGCAATAGTTATAGAATTTTTGCTTTTTCATGGCTAGTTACGTCTCACAGCTGCCGCCAGTAGCTGGTGAAGGTTACCGAGTGTGTAAAAAGTTTGTTTCTAAAGAAAGAAAAAACTTTTTCTATTAGATGGTCCGAGGCGGGATCGAACCCACAACCTCCCGCACCCCAGCAGCCACACATACAACAGGTACGCCACGCCCGACCACTTATTTATTATATTATATTATTTTTTTCCTTTGTTCCTAAATAACTATAGGTTTTGGTTTTTTTCTCTCTTTCCCTCTTCTTGATTTCTATATTATTAAAGTTTTTGTTAGCTCTAATAACGTCTCTGACTACAATCGGCTGTGAATAGGGGCATAGCTGGCCGGACGGGCAAATAAAATTCCCCCACCGTGTTGGCGTCATTATTAGTATATTTTGCAATTTTATTATGTTTTCTTTGATAGGCTTCCTTAGCTCATAAAATATTTTTTTTGTAACGTATTTATACTTTTGTTGAAAGCCTTTGTTTGTCGACTCTAAATAAATAAATAAATACAAAACAACAATTTGTATGGCTGGTCCTGCCAGTGGAACCCGCTCTCTTCAATGAAACAGCTACCGTTTATTTAGAAATTTTCGTCGCCTATGCAACTGGCTTCATAGCAGGCCTCATAGCGCGATCTGTTAGAAGTGGTTCTTTGAGTCGCAGAAGCGGCGGAATTTTTTTTATATTATTTATTAAATTAAAAAAAGGGGCAGAACGAGGGTCTTACTGTTTTATGACAGTAATAAACTCGGAAAAACCCAAAACATTATGAGAAGCCGTTGCAATGTTACTGGCTCAACGGGAAAGGATGAATTCTCCTGACTTTTGGGGTTTTTAGGCAGCTTCAGCAGCTACCTGATCTACTTGATATGTAGAAAAAAGGGTTGAACTGGGGCAACCTTACAGCAAAAGTATACAATACTCCAATTTTCATAAATGAAACCAGATTAATGTGCACTTGCTGCAGTTTTTCCCATTTTTATGTGACTAATAAAATACATAGACCCTTTTTTGAAAAAAATGAAACTCAGGGAACTCAGCAGAACATGCAAGAAATGGCCTTTTTGCTTCGATGGTGTTTGCATATAAATTAGTTTATATCGATTCTCCAAACGATAAGGGCTACTATTGCTGCTGTGCGGTTTTTAAAGTGTTTAAAATTATATTTTTGATTTGTCCAATAGTTTTTTGTTATAAATATATATCCAAAATTAAATTCTCCACAATTCCATTTAATTTAAAAATAAACTGTGCGCGCTTACTAAATATATTGCGATCGTGAGTGTTGTTTGTTTGTTTGTACGTAGTATCCAAACGATACTAAGAAATTAGTACAAAAATGCATCAACCTGATACAAGTTAGTATCAATTTGATATCCTCGAAATATAATAATAATTCTTACGAAAATAACAACTTGAAGTACTACTCAATAGGCAATAATTTAGTACTAAACTCCACGTCAAGCGGTACAGACGTGTTATAAATTGTATGTAAAAAATGTTTTTTGAAGTAATATGATAATTGGTAAATTGTTTTTGTAGTGTCCCTGAAGACGGATGCCGAGGCGCATTCGAAATATATCGGAAACAAACCAAAAACATTGAGTTTTTCTTTTCGACCTAGAGCCAGCTAACATCTACATTCTAATTTCTAATAATCTAGAAAATTCGCTAACCAACAATTATTTCAAGAAAAAATGATACCCAACATTTCAAATTGATGACTAAATAGTATCATTTTGATGATTCCTGTTTTTTGTGTGCATTGTTAAGTTGTCAAAACTTTTAAATGCGTGATTTAGTGCAAATTTCACATCTTCAACATGGCTGTCTCTTAGTCGGTTCTCTATTAGTGCCAATCGAAGGCACCTAAGTTGTAATAATGATGATCCATTATGATTTCGTGACGATTTGGAGTCTTTTTAGCGCAATATTTACCGCACGCGCCAACAACAAAACCTTTGCATATGAATTTGTTATTTGTTGTTCACATTAGGGTGGCCGTATATTTAGAAAATATCTAAATCGATATTTTGTCTATATTGGAAAAGTATTTTATTGTCGATATAATTGATATTTTCAATAAAAAGAAACATTTTTACAATAAGCAGTCCTATTGAGCTCATTTTGAGGCGTCATATGACTATTTTCAAAAACTACATTCTGATTGCGTTCAAAATTTAAAGATCGGAGCTCGAAAATGTGGGAAAAATAGAGAATTAGGAACGATTTTTCTTTTTCCCGATTGCTGCTATGTGTCGGATTAACTTACTACACAATTAAGGGCCGATTTTTCATCTCTTACATAGTATTGAGTATATGTCACATAAACTTACAACTAGCAGAGTAAATTGTGAGCTTATCTGACACATAGCAGCTATCTGGAAGAAGAGAAATCGGCCCTTACTTTGTTATTTGTTAGTTTTTGTGAAAGATAGCTGTATGTAGTAGATGTGAGATCGGCCCTAAATGTATTTGAGTAAGTTGAACCAAAGATATGTATTTCGAATTAGCAAGTTTTAGCCGGCTTGAGGTCATATTATGTTTGCATATATAAATAAAACGCATTTACGTTGCGAGTGACTATCGTCTTCCAGAAGCTGAATGAATCTTTATTTGGATTTTGGTCTCTTTTTATACACATATTTGGTTTAACCCACGCAACCCATTACAAGCCTAGCGTTGTAACAGATGCGTCCCTTTTTTTGGGGTTGTATGGTCTAGTCTATTTTTGAGCGCCTGCCGTACTTGAGTTCCAAGTACTTGGACTTACAATGCACTGTTCAAATATCCTTGACCAAAATGACTTTAAACATGAACACACAAAACCACAAGTTCTGTGGAAACATAACATGACCTCGAGCCGGCTAAAACTGAGCAAATCTCACTTTTTGTGGCCGAAAAAAAACCAAAGAATATCTGCAAAATATATTCGATATACGATATACCGCCTCAGAAAAATATTCGATAATGATATATCGTCTTTGTAAACAAAAATATCGATATTTCGATATAATTTCAGGCATTCCTAGTTCATATGTCAATCTGCACCAGTTTTTGCCACTTTTTATGTTTTGACCTATTCTTATTATGATGGGTAAATATATATAAAACGCTGATACCGTTTAAAAACTCCTAATAAAGCTGATTCTCTCTTAATTTCTGCAGTTTGTACAATCTGGTTCCACTGTGCATTGCCCACTAATTCATACATACAAACAAGCTTTGACATTGTTGTTGTTGTTGAGCTTCTTGCCTTCTAACTTTTATACGCGAGTTAAAGTTGGGGAAGGGAATTGATGAAGGCGGTCACTGGGGCCTGGATGGACGTGGGACAAACTGGCATGTGTGTTCAAATGATACACTTACATACGTTGGTTGCGTGCCATCAACTAATTCCGGAAATATAGCCATAAGCATGGCTAACGGGAATAAATAAGGAGAGAGTGTCACCTCCCCTCCCCTCCCCAACGAATTGACCATTGTGTTATTTTTGTACTCCAAAAGGAAAGAAAAGAATGCGAAACGATTAGAAATCGAAACGCAATAGACGAAAGTGTTAAACACATATCCCTAAGCTAAAGCCAAATGTTGTTTGCAATTGCCACTACAAAAATATCATTTTCGATATCAAGGGGTTAACAAACTGTAACGAACTCAAGCGGCAAGGCACACGCAAACAAACAAATAGAAACAAAACATTAAAAATGCAACAACATTTTTTCGGTTGCCTCCGTATGTGAAATTCAAACATTCAAGTTGAGGGAGTTCGTTCTAGTTCAGTTGTAGAGCAGCGCGCGCGCCTCTTATGTATAACTAGTTTTTCTACCAACAAAAGAATCTGAGAATCTCAGGTAAAGAAGGAAAAAAAAAAACAACAAAAGGCCAAAGTAAAGTGGAACGGAAGCAGGCAGTGAACCTGAAAAGAAAAATAACTGCACAATCCAAAGGTATGCATGTGCTCTGTAAGTATGTATGTATGTATCTCTAACTGTAACTTGCACAACTTTGTTATGTTCTCACTGGCGCGAGAATTATTGTATTTATTTAAATTTCATTGAATTGTATTACCTTTAATTTAAGTTAACAATTATTTTCCACTTTTTTTTTTGTTGTTGGATTTGTGTATCTTTTGAAATCGTATCTTTGACTGATTTATCCGCTCTCTCACCTTGCACTCTTATCGCCACACTGCACAATAACAACAACACATCTAGGGTTGTTGTCTCGCTTAAGTGGCACTCGTGAGCGACAAATCTCACAATTCGATTGCATATCGATAGTTGAGATGAGGCGACAGAAGGCGGTAGAGGGCGCTGGCTGCCATTATCTGTGATAAGAGGCGCCAAATTTAAAATGAGAGTTTAATGTTTAGTAGTTGAAAAGCCAAGCAGGGGAATTAAATTTATTTTAAATGGGGCTGATGGGAGGAATTTATTTAAAAAAAAGCAGATTTGTTGTACACTTAAGTAAAAAGGGTAGAACTAGGTAGTTAAAATAAAAATCGCTTAGCCACATTTCTATGGTATTTAGATTCTTCAGTTTATATAACTGCTGACATATCTTACATCACCACTTTATTTGCAGAAAAAGCATATAGTTTAAGTTTGCATTCATTTTTTTAGAATAGAATATTTTGAATTTTTGTCTTTATGTAAGCCGAAATCGTTAAGTATTTCAACAATTCATTTTGACATTCCAACTAAGCAAATAACTTGCTTTAAATGGTAATAAATTTTATATAAGCATTTAAAAAATATATTTTTTTCATTTATTTGTAACAATTGACCAAATAAACATTACCTTAGGCTACAATTAGACCGTTTACATAAAGTATAAAAATTGATTTCCAACTTTTTTGAATTATTTTACCCGTTGCCTTTTGATATTTAAATTTTAAAAATTGGCGCCACCCTCTACTGAACCAAAACAGTGCTGCCCAGTCACTGGCATACACAGTGGCGCCTCTATTGTAAAACATTTTCGATAGGCAGTTAAGTCGAGATTATTATCGAGTCGCGGCTCGCTGTGTGAAAAGTTCAAGTTCAAATGTTCGTAAAAAACATATTCTAAAAATACCCCAAGTGAACAATGAATTAGTGGAGAAATTAAATATACGAAATTGTTAAGAAAATGACATATAATCTAACATATAAAATACTCATAACTCAGTGCTCATCTTTTTACATATTTCAACGAAAATCTGATGCAATTTGCTGGGCAAGCGAAGTGATCTTGCATTAAATGTATATTTATTTCGTCATTTTAGAAAAATTTAATCAAATAATAAAACTGAAATTTGTTAAAGTGATTAATTTGATTTACTTCACTTAAAGATTATTGTTTTATGTCCACAGCCTGTGGAAGTGCCCTATTTCCCAGTTCGCATAATTTACTTATATAAATAATCATTTTAAACAGTTTTCATACAATTTTATTTTCGCTTTGAACAATGTTAATTAAGTGTTTCACTGTGACCATTTGGTCGGCTTTGGCGTCGACGTCGCTGCTCTGGCTGTGTGTCGAGCGCATGCCACATCAAGGCATATTAAACTAGGTAGCCGAACTCGCTCTCTTTGCTAAGAAGTTGTGAGAGAGCGAGTGCGGCTACCTAGTTAAGTATACCTTGTGCCACATGACGATCGTCCTCTCTTTCGCACGCCAGTCTTGGTCTATGTTCGCCTATCCTCTGTCGACCTGCGGATAAGGCTTGCGTCGGCGTCGCTGCCAGTGGCCGTGTGTCAGGCGCATGCAGCGCTCGCTCTCTCTCCTTTTGGTCAGGCAGCAGTGATGCCAATATTTTTACGAAAAAAAAAGACAGATTGAAAAAAAAAACAGAAAAAAAAAGGCTGGAAAACTAAAAAAAAGGCGGAAAAAAGGACAAAAAGTTTTATTTATATTTATTTATTTGCTCAATAATTGTAAGGCTTCTTCAATAACATCTTCATCGGCCATATCTCTTTTCTCGTACGCCGCCATGGATCCAATTAATGATAAATATTTATCAGGCAAATTGTAGTTATGGCAAAACAACTTATGCCGACGCAATCCGAATCTAAAGATAAAATACATGTAAATATATGTACAACTGATTTAAATAAAAAAATGTATATATATATAATTACCTGACTGTCAAAATTGTCTGACTGTCAACGTCTCCACTTGCAGCCGATTTCTAGTTTTGGTTTTAACCAAATTAGCTTGGCTAAATACCCTCTCTACTTCCGCATTCGACCATGGCAACGAAAGCAGAGTCAGGGCAAAAGCTACCAGGTCTGAAAAGGGGCTGTTACCTGCGCTGTCTCGATATTTGTTTACCTCGGAACAAAAACTAAAAGTATTTTCTACATTTTCCCATTTTAATTGGAGGACGGTAGCGTATTGTGCAGATATTTTGCTTCTTTTGTCGCTGCTTTTTTCAAACAGCTCCAAAATCGGCAGGATTGTGTCCTTTTTTGATTGAAGAATGCGTCAATTGTTTTTTAAATTGCATAATTGTCCGGCAACCTAAAATATAAAAAATTATTTGTAGTGCAAAAATAGTATATAATATTAAATAGCTTACCTCTTCTTTAGCTGATTGACTAACTCAATCACAAAATCCGTACAGTTATGTCGAATGGTTTTCTCTGCAGAATCATCGATCTTCCCTTTTAACTTTGTCATGTTTGATTCGAATTCGTATCCCAAATACAAATCCCGTTTGACGTGTTGCGGAAAATCATCTTCAAGAACATCAACTTGAATGTCGGATGGGATTATATTTAATTTGAGACAGTTAATGTCTGGAATCAAATCATTAATTTAGTATGGTCGGCGTCCTTGCTTTGAAAGTTTTTATTGATTCTTTGCATGTCCGCAAGAATCGGTTTCAAAAACAGTAAATATAAATAATTAACGTCATTGTATAGGCCGCTCAATGTATTTGCTTTGTGGCACTTTTCCGCGACACAACCAGTTTTTAAAATCTGGCTGCTGTAGCCAGCAATCGCGGAAGTTTTGGTTATAAATTTCTTTAGGCATTTTTAATCAACTTGACTTCTGCAAATTACGCTTCGATATGCGTACGATTATACACGATATCGATAAAAGTTTGCATAAAAGAGATGCCACATAGTTTGTAAAAAATCAATTTTAAACTATATAAAATAAACAATTTAGTCTAAAAATTCCAGATTTTCAGATAAGAGAACCAAAAAAAGGACAGAATTCCGGATAGGGGATGTTTGACATTTTATCCGGCTGAAGCAGTTAAAAATAGGATAGATCTATCCGGAAAAAGGCCAAATTGGCAACACTGAGCCCAAGGCGTATTTAACAAGGTGGCAGCAGCGTCGACGTCGCGTTGCCTTACGAAAAATGAGAGCAATCGAAAGAAAGAGAGCGAGTGTTAAATACGCCTTGCGTAAGGCAACAGCAAAGAGGGCGACGTCGACGTCGCTGCCACCTTGTTAAATACGCCTTGAGGCAGCCTTGGTCCATGTTCGACTGCTGCTGTCGGTGCGTGTTCGATCGCCCATGTTCGGCCACCTGCAAGGCTTGTAACGGAAAGTTCCTCCCTTCCCCCTCATGACCATCGTTTTCAAACACGCAGTTAATGCAGCTGCGTAAGGTCAGTGATGGGACGGTAGTTAGTGTTGAGCGGGTTTTTGGCGGATTTTGCTGGCTATTTAACTAACTAATACTGTGTACTGGGCCTTCGTGGCAAACTAAACTTTAACTATGATTTCATTGGACTTCCTGGCTATCTTATAACTACAAACTTATGTATTATGATGAGTAAGAAAATGTGAGGTCGTATTTTACGCATCCTCACAATATTTAAGTGTTAAGGTATTGGTAAAAAATCGAATGATGGTCACACTGTATAGAGAATGGACGATGACGAAACCGAGAGTAGAACGCAATAGATAGTAGAAGATGGATGAAGACAGAAGCTGTGATTAAATTGACAAGCAGACAGATGGAGAGACAGAAAGAAAAATCCATATCGACATTGTAAATAGAAAACCGTGTTTAAATAGTGAAACCCGAAAACCCAAAAAAAAACTCTCGTTTATAAAAATAAAGAAAACTCTACAAAGTTCCCACAATTGTGTGGCCGCTCTTTCTTCATATTTTACCGGTTCATACCGGTACGTACCGGTATGCCGAAATAAGAAAACAGGTACCGGTACGGAACCGAATACCGAACTATTATTAGAACCAAAACAGAACCTTTTACCGAAACACAAGTTTCGGTACGTACCAGAACTGAAGCCGGAACCGAAATACGATTCGGTTTGATTCCCTGTTTAAAGCTGACGGAGGAGAAAGCATAGAAACAGACGGACAGTCGGACGGACAGACGAACATGGTTATTTCAACTCAGCTCGTCACACAGTGGGTCCAATAGCTCTGCTAGCAGAATTAAATTAATAACTTTAGTAAATTAATAGATATTTTAATGAAACTTTGTACTTACAGTTTTTAATTCATTTTACGTATATTCTCCAAATTTCAATGTCCTACGTTAGGTATTTCCCATAGCTCCCATACAAATGTTAAAAAAACCATATTCAACAATATAAATGTTCACATTTTTTTTTTAATTTTTAAGTGTTTTGTTTTTTAATTTACATTTTAACTAATGAGTTTGTTTTCTATTTATTATTCGCTACAATTATTCGGAATCTGAAGATTCAGAATCATTATTTAAATGTGGGAAATTTATTAGAAGACCAGCAACAACTTTATCAAATTTAATAGATTTAACCGAATTTGTTGACATTTTAGACAATGATGTTATTAGTGGATCAGAAGACACGAGTAATGCGTGCATAACATCTTCCATTGTATTAGATCTATTGTTCTTTCGAGAATGATTCTCCCGTATATTCCGGCAATCCTTATTCCTGGCTTCCAGGGCTTCTTCAGACATCATGCCAATAGGAAGACCCACATGCTTTATGATGTCTGCACCATGAATTAATATCTTATGGACAGATGATGGCATATAAAACCATGGATACAAGTCGACAATTATTTCAGTGTTTCACCATCTTGAAACTTTTGGCGATAGGTTGCGTGGCCACTGCTTCCATCGCAGCCCCATTTGTAAATTGCAGTCAAACTTCTGTTATTATTTTCCCCTGAAACATGATTTTCAACAACCTGCGAGTGGGCATTTATGATACGGCTTACCGTATGGTCTACTAAATTCTGTAGAGTTATTTCAGCAGAATAATCGGTTACTTTTAGTCCGTCTGGGTAACACATAATCTTTGCTTTTTGCAGCCTATGGTAGTTGGGGTATATATCTGCATTCCTCTCCTTGGCACTTAATCGCGTTAGCTGGTATGTATGTTTTGTGTGCCCAACATCTACATACAGTGCAAGCGCTTCTTCAGGTGAGAAGGGAACAGATAATTTCACTGGTGTGTCCATTGACTTCTTTATTTGTTGTCCAACACTCTCATCTGTATTTAATGTGGCAACAATTTTTGAAGCCGTTCGCATTCCAGATTTATACAAACTGGAGCTTGTAGCCACCATCAATTGTTCACTAGTTGCTTGTTTCATAAGAGACACTTGTTTGATCTGCGCCTTAGGGCACAAATCAGCAAAATCCTTTTTAGGCCTACCAATATCTGATGTTGACGTGAAATGATATAAAATGAGCGGCATATAAAGCCATTTCTGATTTTTTTTCTAAAAAAACTTAGTGTTGTAATGGCAATCCTTCCATTTCACTGCAACCTGCTTACAAAATTAGCCAATTTTTTTTTAATTTCTTTAATATCGTTGTCAGATAAGTTTATGTTCTTCAAAATTGTGCCAAATACATATTCATTTAGCACCAACAATTTCCTTGATGCGACATTTTCGTCAAGCCACATGCAAAACAGAACGCGCTTTAGGACTGACATTTCACCTAAAAAGTGCAATAGACTTAAGAGTTGGACGTAGTTGGTTATCATTTTGGACATTTTCATACCACAAGAACTCACACTTTACATAAATACTAAAATTAGCTTGAATACGATTGAATAACGTTAATTACAGTCCAATGAAGACAGTAAAACGCTCTAAAACAATTCTTGCTAAGTCAACTTACAAATAACACATTTTTAAGCTACACAGGAAAAGACGGGCCACGAACATACAATTTGTATTTAGAACATACCTTATTTTAAGGGAAACAAAAGTTATTTATATAAATATACTCAAATATATCACTTGTTTTGATAATTTAAAACGAATCACAAACAACCTCAAATCTTTGTGTAGACACGTGCCGCAAATAAGTTAAGTTTCAAAGCTCGCAGCCGATCAGAGATGCACTGAAAAGCTCATTCAAAAGCATTTTTAAGCTTTGCAGAGTGTAGCCAATTAAATAAAATCAAAACTAAACGCAATATTTATATTTAAAAAATATACTTTTATTCTGCTAGATTTTAGATTGGATCCACTGTGCGTCTTACTGATCAAGAATATATGTACTCTATGTGGTCGGAGATGCTTCCTTCTATGTGTTACAAACATCTGTACAAGGGTATTAAAAGCATTTGTGACGTAGTTAGCTAATTTTTCCCAGCCTTTGTCGTGTACCCCATTTAATCTTGCAATTATTTCATCTTGCGTGAGTGCCTTTTTCCCAAAGAATCCAGCTCGTATGTTTTTGTAGATTGGGTATCTACCTTTAAAATGTTTGCAAAAGATGCATATATCTGTCACGTTTCGAAAATGTTTGTTTTTATATTACTAAATCACTTCTTGCTTTAAAAATCAATATTATCTTGTCTTATTCGTGCATTTGATTAAAGTAGCTCGGTCCTAGGCCATGGTCTAAATATCTATAGAGCTTATAAGCGCAACTCATGGATCTGCTTCAGATCGTTTAGTGTTCGTGAGTTTCTAGAAGCTTCTTAAGCACTTATGCTCCGTTTTGCAACTCCATCCTAGACAACGGTAAGTTCCAGTCCAAGTTGAAAATTATACTTCAATCGCTTAGACTTTTCGCCCATCCTATGCTTTTCCTAAGCAGTATTTTTGAGAATTGGTTTGGTAGCGCCTGTTAGATTCGTAGTTAAACAGCATTCTTTGTATATATGGAAGATGCAGATCAAGCGCGAAATTGTGAGCAGGAGTAATTCCGATTTACAGTTGGATGCAGTCCGCTAGCCTGAACATTTATCTGCGAAGTGAGCCAATTCGCATACTTGCGCCCCGTAGCTTTGAATCGATCTGTTGATAGCCTGCTACTGCTTTCATTTAGCTACTAGTCCAACATCTCTGTTTCGGAAGAAGTTCCCCAGGTGGCGTTAGTGCTAGCTTTGGCTGAGTTTGTTCTGTCCTGGATGTGCTTTTTAAAGGATAGTTTCGGCGTGAGTATAATTCCCGAGTACTTAAGTTCGTTCACCATTGCTCACACCTTGCTAAGGGCCCAGCCCTTCTGAAAACCATGATGGCTGAGGTTGACAATCATGTTCCATTTATTACACTTCGCCTCCAGGTTGTAGATCATTTGATGCAGAACTTTTGGATCATCTGCCAGCAAAACTATGTCCGTGCATAACGCATAAGGCAACACCCTAAGGTTCAAATCCACAAGTCGCGTTGTTCAAATAAAAAAAAAGGCGGAGCAGGAGAAAAATAAAAAAATATAATAAAGAACGAACACCACCAAATAGCCCTAATAGCCCTAGTATATAATTTTATTTTAAAAAAGAAAAATTGGAAAATTTAAATTACACCAAATGTGGATCTCCCAGAACGCCTTTTGAAGAAGTTATCTGGCTGCCCTGTTTTCGTCCTTTCACCATGGATCGTATATCTGCCACAGTGCAGCATGCACGCATTCAAAAAGCTGACGTGAAAACGGAGCTGGAGTACCAAAATAAAATATAAAATAAGAAAATAAAATAAAGAATTCAGTAAAGTTTCAAAGAAGAATAATAAACTATTTTACGTCTTGTCTCGACAACGTCTGAATCAAGACTAAAACTATTTTTACACTTTTCTTCCGACAAACACTCTTTACAACCAACTGAATTTTTACAAACGCCTACTGAGATTATAGCAATTTATTTATTTATTAAGAGCCGACAAAAAATGGCTGAACACACTACACTAAAGGAAGGTATTCAAAAGGTGTTCACAAATACATAAGTCCTCAATGTTACATACCACGATTTCTATACAATTCTTAAGTCTATAAATCGAAACGCAACCAGCAGGAAAATTCAAGTTGACGCACCGTCCTAAGCTCAGCATTTTAAGCAACTACTGTGGATTTCAAACTCGGAAATACAAATACAATATGCTTTGTCAAACACGGTTTCAACTGACCTAGACGGATGCATCTCGACATCGGAAGTTAACGAGGCCATTGGCAACTTGAAAACTAACAAAGCCGGGGGAAGACAGAATATCTGCTGAATTTTAGATCTGCATAGAACTGCTAACACAAGCCTACAATCACATGTACAATGAAGGGACCTTCCCAGAATCGTTTAAGCGTAGCATTATCTTCCCAAGACCCATCTAACGCCAGCAACTACAGAGGAATATCTTGCCTTAATGTCATTATGAAAATTCTAGCCTGAATGGCGAACGGTGAATGGGTTAACAAGATGAATCTACTAAGTGAATTTCAGAATGGATTTCGAAAGGGATATTCTACAGTCGATAGCATCTTTGTCCTAATGTCAATTGCTCAGTCCTATCTCCAGTCCAACAAAAAAGTTATATATATTATATTTTTTATTGACTTTAAGGCAGCGTTTGATACAGTGAACAGACGAAGCCTGTTCTACAAACTGAGCAACATCGGTCTATCTACTAAAATGCTCAAGGCAATAATGCTCAAGTTTTGGGACGGTTCCAGACTTTCTGACTTATTTAAAACTAACTGTGGAGTCAAGCAGGGGTGCATTCTAAGTCCACTTTTATTCTCCTTATATGTCGACGACATCACACATGCCCCACCAGGCGGGGTTACCTTTGCTGGACAACTATTTAAAGTGTGTCTCTTTGCCGATTTACCGCAAATGCTCCTGGAAATGATTGATAAGCTTCACGAATATTGTAGAGAATGGTGCCTTCAAATCAACACGGACAAATCAAAAATCATGATAATTAGACAGGGCGGCGGTCTTTACTCACGCTTAGAAGACTGGACTATAGACGGTGTTACCCTTGAAAGGGTGAAGAGCTACAAATACCTAGGAGTACTAGTGACTCAGAATATGTTATTTAAAGCTCACCTCTGCGAGAAACTGAAAGATGCAAAAGTGGCCTTAAACGCGTCATGGAAAACTCTGCTTAGTAGGAAAAACGTTAAGCCAAAAACAAAATACGCAGTCTTCCAAGCAAGTATGGGGCCACTCATCCTATGAGCATATCGAGCGCCTCCTCACCTTCTTCATCAAAAATTATTTAGGCTCCCCTCAATATTTATAGAAACTGGTTTGCCCTCGCTGTTCACGTACACTCTGCACACCCATTTCAATTTTATTATAAATGATATAAAGAAAGACTCCAAAAACAAATAAAATAACAATTAAAACTAAAGTTACTTAAATTCACAAAACTTTAAATATTTGTGTACAAAAAGTTTGATTACTTATTTGTGATGAGAATCATAGAAACAGTCTTTTTTTCTGGGAAAAGCACAGGTTTATATTACATTTACGGCAGACAATTTGAGTTTCGGAAGTACAACCAGGAAGCTTACAGGTTTTTTTGTTAGCGCGTGATAAAAACATTGGAAAATGCTCGACGGTATCATAACGTACATCATTAATCGGAAGGAAAGTTTTCTTCCCTGTGCATTTATTTTCCTTTCCATCAACTTGTCGCGGGCGCCCGGGTCCTTTTGGCAGATAAGGAGTTTGTAGCATGCAAAACACATATGCGGCCTCTGATCGGAAGTTTGGCAATTTGTATTTTGTGTTATTAGCGTCGGGCTGGTTTATTCGGTGGAACAAAATGTAAGCGTTTACCATGGCTAAATCAAGCATATGTGTAAATAGTCGATTTGTATACTTGTTGCTCTTTACGGGAATTTTATATCGACCAATAAGTCCGTCCATTCAGTCGACACCACCCATGTGGCTGTTGTATTCGTGGATAACATTTGGGCAATTTATGTCAACGTACTTTTTTTCGGAACGAACAAAACGTGAAACCTGACCTTTTGAATTCGTTTCATTCAGGAAAGGCTTTGTGCCCGCGTAAGTCGAAGCAAGTCGTACTGCCTTATTGTCCTTCCAAATCGTCAAAGACAGTTCGACTCCTGATACAGATCCACAAAATTCTGTAGAATATCCACGCACTTGTTTCTTGAGGTCGCTGTCAGATGGCAGCTTACAATTTGGAATGCGATTCGAGCGAATAGTTCCCAAAGAAAATATTCCCCGGGACTTGAGATATACAAGAAGCGGCAAGGAAGTATAATAATTGTCAAAGTAGATAATCTGATTTTTGAAATCCGGAACATTGCGTGACAATCGAACAACTACATTTGCTGCCGCACCAAGATCTGGTGAGCCAGTTTGAACAACGTTGTCACCTGCTCCACAATATAGCTCGAAATTATAGCCAAAGCCAGAAGATTCACACAAATTGAAGAATTTCACTTCCCATTTGTGTGGTTTGTCTGGTAAATATTGTCTAAGAAAGGTCTTCATCTTCGTTGCACACATTTGTTCATCCACAGATAAGCGTTGGCGCATCGGAACTGACTAAAACTTCTCATTGAAGTGATTCACGAGCGGCCGTATTTTGTATAAAGGATCGTGGTCGGCAGAATCCTTGGAGGGCAACTTACTATTATCATTAAAATGCAAATTACCTCGTATTTTTTCAAAGCGATTTCTTGACATTGTGTTCTGAATTGTTCCAAATGCGTACTCCCCCCAATATGAACGAACATTTGGGTAGCGAAAAACTGACATCAAAAATAAAATGCCAATAAATTGTCGAATTTCTAAATTGGTTGTAGAAAACGAAGTATTGACATCCTTTTGGGCAGCATACAAATTTGTTTGCTGGGTGATATGCTCAATGATAGTATCATTCAAAAAGAATTGAAAACAATTGAATGGCGTATCCAGATTTTTAAGTACTCCGAGGTCAGGCTCAGTAAAGGATATTGCAGATTTATCCATGACTAGGTTCGTTTGGCGCCACAACATCTTTTTGAAAAGCGGTAATTTTGGGTCGATAGCCCAAACAGATCCTAAACATTCAGCTATTGTGCTTTCTTTAACATGAGCAATATTATGCTCAGCAGGCGCTTTGCGTTTGCGTTTCTGTGATTGAAGTGAGTTGGATGCAATCGAACTTGAGGGTGACAACAATTTTGCAAAAGGAGTAGGACTTCCGCTTGAAGTTACACAAATCTGTCTAGCCAACATAGAATCCGACATATGTAGCACTTTTTCAATCGCTTCTTCATCTTCCTCATTGACAGGAAGCGCTGCCTCGCAAACATCATCAGTCAAATCGTCCTCCAATTCTTCTTCTCCGTCCGTATCTATGTCAAAATCAATTGAATTTAAAAATTTTTCAATCTGCACGTCGGAAAGAGCTGATAGCTTATTCACTTGTCGTCGTTCCATGTCTACTGAAGCAATTATTTGTACTTAAATATGTCATAGGTTGTTCCACTTTCAAACTTACCTTATAATTTTTTTTTCCCGAATTGTCCCAAGATCGCCTCTAGACGGGATACCTTATAAAAGCAATAGAAAGCTAACGAAAACTTATTTTTAGTGTGGGTTTCGTATTTTGAATCCTTGAGACTATCAGCAACACGGTACAATTTTTTTTTCCAGCAGCAAACTTTTTATAATATTTTAAAAAAATATTTATATTTTGCACTTTTTACAAAATAATTATTTCGTCCGAGTTGCACAAATTTTCTGCTTCAAATGACTACAGCAGCTTGCGCAAGCTCTAGTATGTATTCCAAACGCAACGAACTTAATTTTTGGACTTCCCCGAATTAGAAAAAACGCAAAACCGAGTCAAAAGGAATGAAAAGAATATAATAACGGTGTTTTTAACGTTACCCGTCTAGAGGCGATCTTGGGCACTAGAGGGTTAAGATATGGTCTAACATCGCTAACGAATGCTGCGTCAGTATCGACCTAGCCAACCATCTACTGTAGCAACAAGCCCACGCACAAATTATTGCCAAAATCTGTGAAGTAGAAAGGGACGGATTTATTGCGCAAGCAAAACGGATCACAGAGAGGACTCCGTATAAATCCCTGGATCTCAACCTCGGAGTAAAAAATTACTTCAATGACAGTCTAGGTGTGGAGAGGATAAACGCTATTTTCAAGGCGTGATGTGAAACTCTAAGCCTCAATTTTCAAGCACCCGGCAAGATTGTACCCTCTGCAATATGTGTGCCAAGGAAGATGTGGCTCACTTTGTCGAAATCTGTCCCATCTTAAAGGAGATACGTATGTTACACTTTCAGCGTCTACATCTATCGTAAAACCAACTTCTCGATCTGCTCAACGGAGTAAATTGGATAGCCCTTGCAGCGTTCATCAAAGACGCTTTACAATACCGCAACAGCATCATAAGCGAATTGTTCTAGGCCCTACCTACCTTATAACAGGCATCATTCAGCAGCTACATTATGCTAATTTCAACGGACGGTTTTTATATAACCATGTTGAAAACTAGAAAAAATAAATTAGACTGAAAAGACTACTAAGACTCATTTTCGACCGATCGGTCCTATGGGCAACCATAAGATATAGTCACCCGATGTCGATCAACTTTTTCAAATTAGTTTGAAAGCGTTTAATATTAATAATCACCGACCTTAAGAACGATTTACTTAAAAACAAAAAAGTTTTTTTTTCACTAAGACCCATTTTCCGACCGATCGGTCCTATGGCAGCTATATGATATAGTCATCCGATTTTGACCAACATTTGCAAATCTGTTTAAAAGCATATAATATTAATAATGACCGAATTCAAGGACGCTAACATTGAAAACAAAAAAGTTTTTCTCACTAAGACCCTTTTTTCGACCGATGGTTCCTATGGCAGCTATAAGATATAGTCATCTGATCCGGTCCGTTCCGATATATTATTAGCAGCGTGCAGTAAATAGAAGACTCAGCTCGTCGCACAGTGGGCGATTTCGCTAATTTAGCGTAAGGATATTAATTACTCAAAAAGTAAGGAAAATTTAACAAAGTTGTTAATTTTTATTTAATGATAACCCTCAAAGGAACAACTTTGAGCAACTTTAATTTTAAATATATATTTTTTTTAATACTTTTTTTTTTAAATTTTAAAAAATATTTTTTTTTATAAATTTTTTTCATTGATTTTTTTGTTTCATTTGGTTTGCTTTTGTTGAATAAAAATATTTTATTGAAGAAAAAAGTTTTGAAGTCAGTTCTCCGAGTCCGAACCGGATTCTTCGGTTTCTTCAGTTTCCGGATAATCCAATAAGAGATTTTGGGCCTCTCTGTCAAGCAAAAATGCTTTGCCAGAGTTATTTAGTGTACTCTTGCTCAAGCTTGATATAACTGGATCCGAAGAAACTAATAGAGAGTTCATCAGATCCTCCATCGTATTAAAGCGCGAATTTTTGCGAGTATGTTCAAGCCGAAATTTCCGTAAATTTTTGTTGCTAGCTTCCAAGGCTTCTTCCGACATAATGCCAATCGGAAGTGGAACACTTTCTATAATATCGGCTCCATGAATCAATATTTTATGTACTGAGCAGGGCATGTAAAACCATGGATATTTCCGTATGAAAATCTTTGCGGTTTCTAATGCGTATTCGCGAAATCTGTCGGAATTTATTGAATATCCGGAGACAATACAGCGGAAAATGATACCAATTCTTTTTATTAGATCATGGCTTACTCCGGTTATATGTGCAGACAATTGAGAATTTTCAAAAAACCTTCGAGCCGTATTACCACTATTAGTGTTGCCAGAACCTTGCATTGGAATGTCTATCAATAATGCCATTTCGACCCTGAACCTATCTTGAATGGCTGCCTTTCGTTGATCGACTATGCTCTTATCTGAACCACGAACCTGCCACGTTTTAATCGGTAGCCGATAACCTATGTGTAACTTACATTTAAAACAACGAATCCAACAATGCAAGGTCGACAGTCCGAATTCTAGTAAGTCATTGTTTCTTGGAAAGTTTTTAATGGTATGTAAATCGTTCATCATATTGGGCGTGGCCTTACAAATGCCGCAAGTTTGCGATGTTCTTTCCGCAATTGAGACCATAGAGACTATATCCGCTTCACTGCGTTTTCCACATTTGTATAGACTAATACGTGTTGCTCTCATAAGCTCATTCCAGCTGTTGTCTTCGACGAGATGCGAAACTTTGGTGCATTGATGTTTCTAGTGGCAATCAGCAATGTCCTTTTCTTTTCATCCTGAACCCAATGTTCTGTTTTGTTGTAGAAGAACCAAGTGTTCGTTCAGCCAAGCTGCGTTGTTGTGCTCAAATCACTTCTCATCCCTATGACACTTTCTCCACTTCTCAGACAAATTTTGAGCTTCTTAATAACAGAATCGTAGTCCTGCTCAGTATAGATCGATTTTTCAATAACATTTGAAAATATGAACTCGACCAGTGCTGGAAATTTTTTTGAAGCGTCTCTTTCTCCTTGCCATACTAAAAAAAGTGCATGCTTGCAGCATGATATGATTCCTAAAAAAAGCAACATTGTCAGAATGGGCAGCACAGGGCAGCTAATGTTGGACAATTTGACAAGGGGACGAACCATAGTTTCACACAAGTTTAACATTGTTACCGGCCGATGCGTGCCTCATAATGTTTTACTCTACAGAAGATTAAATTTGCTAACAAATTGGGTATTAAAAAGGTGGTTAGTTTTAAGCACAAGTTCGCAATACAACATGTATTCACAGGTTACGAAACATTTATTTTCTTTTAATACATACCTTTAGTTAGTGAAAACTCAAAAAACCAGAACCGTAATGATCAAATCAAAAATTTTTCACAACAATCTAAATATGTGTAAAAATTGCGGGAATTAATAAAAAAAATTTGTGTCTCCATATGTTGTGTTCGAAAGCTCACAGCTGATCAATGATGCCATCTTTATCGGTCTTGAAGTTATCGATATGCTACATGAACATTTTTGTATCGGCGGCAAATCAAATTTTGGCAGATTTTAAAAGTTGAAAATTTTTTTTCCTTACGCTAGATCAGCCAAATCGCCCACTGTGCGTCGCCCTGATCAAGAATATATATAGTTTATGGGGTCGGAAATGAATATTTCTATGCGTTGCAAACTTCTGGGCAAAATTATAATACCCTTTGCAAGGGTATAAAAACCACTACTACTACTACTACTACATACCACGATTTTTGATTAAACAGAGATCTGTTAACTGAGCAGCTGCTAAACTCAGGTTATGCTAACGAATGACAGTTTAATGTTAAGAGTGTGTTTTTATGCTGCGATTTGCAACGTATATACATTTTTGTTGACAGCCATTTTTTTGTCAACTCAAAAAATTTAAAAAAAAAAACGTTCATCAGTGGAACAAGGAAAATTCACTTTTGGAGAATGTGATTGAATGTTCGCCAGTGGAACAAGGGTATTAGACTTCTCGTTTCATTGTACCATGTGTTCCAAATTGATATACTTTCCGGTGTGTAATTTGTGTAATATTTTGGTTTCATCTTTTGAAATTCTTAATTTTCATTCCCTAATATGGTTTTCACACTGAGCACATCTTTGGGGAACGAATGGAATATTTGATAGATATGAAACACCGATTCACACTGGCCACATCCAACATCCACCATCCATTGGCAATGTGCTTAGTTTGCAAACAAAGAAAGAAAAGGTACAAAAACTTATGGTGGCGCTGGATTCAAATGAGACAGTTGAAGAATTCAACGAAAAGGAAACGTTTGCATGGCTTTCTAGTTCCAAGTGCTACTAAAATCGTGAGAGACAAATTAATGAAAATTGGAAGATCGCTTCATGTGAAGTCCGGGAACAACCCCATCGAAACAATACTTCTGCAGATTTTAGTCCAAGGAGATCAGATCCGCTGTAGTGAATAATTGTGTCAACAGAAGCCAATAAAAACAATAAGTCAAAATTTTATTTCATCTAAATATGGGACTGATTGCTAAATATCATTGAGGTCGAACTGCAAAGAACGCATTATATTAATAAATTGGAAACAATCAAATTATTTGATTTAACTGTCTAGCATTATTCCAAGAACGAGTACAGCTTCTCGTTGAATGGAGGCCCACCGCATGAACCCGCTTTATTTGTAGGAACATTTGCAACTTATTCATAGCCAAGTAAAATACTTACTTGTACATTTTGGACAGGATGTCTACTTTTGTACAAATATCCGACCAGGCAATGCCCATCCCGCCTTCCTTAATGGACTGGGCCATCTCCGTGTACACATGGGAGTACTTCCTGGCCCTCAATATTCTCCTGCCGCAAGTCAAACCATTTCACTCTGCTCGCGATTCCTTTTTAGCGGGTCTAAGAAAAAAAAAATTGTAAAATCAATCAAACATACCAGCTGCTGCTGTCTTCGATATTTATCTTAATCCAAACATTCTAGCCAATCATTGTTTACATTTTCACTGTGATTTTCAACTTTTTCACAGTGAATGACAAATTTTTAGTGTTGCATTTAAAAACTATCGGCTGAGAATGTAGTCGAACAGTGTGAGATAGGAACATCCATCGTGAATGTTGAAATGGATGAGAAAATTTCGGCACGGCAAAAACTTAATAGGCTACCCTTTAGTTCCAAAGGCACTACCACCCTAGTTTCGCTAGCGAAAAGCTAGCGAATTCGGCGCTAGTTATTCGCTAGTGTCCAAGTTATCCAGGCTGTAGTCAGTACTAACGCGCTGAGATGCTTTTAAGCAAATCGAAGACAGCAAATGCGTTTCGGTTTCAACTTCTTTCAGCGAGTGACCCGACAAAAAGAATAGGAAAAAACATGTTTTTCCGGAATGTGGACTATAAAATACCCTTTGATACAAATGTTAATACGTTTTTACTCATAATATTGGTTCAATACTTTATTGTATGATATGATTTAAATGTAACGAAGAGTATATCATAGCATGCTGTTTACAATTGTTTTAAATATTTATGAGATTTTATTTATAAAGAATTTTTTATAGAAAAGTTTTTTTTTTTAATATTTTTAAGCTATGGCACACATGGTTGTTAAGACTATCCAGTTCGCCCTTATAAAAAAGTCGAAAACAGTGTACAGAATGCACACCCATAATACCCCAATGATACCCTGCCATATTTTTGAGCATCGAAAGTGTAAAGCATAACTGCGTTGCGACGAGTTGAAAGAAGGCATAAATAACAAATTTTTTTTCGGATGTCTTCTTTTCAATGCGTATTCTATTTCTACTTTAGCGTCAGAAATTACTTCATTTTGTGGCGCCAAACCGAGTGCGTGTTTTTTACAAATAAAAATAAATAATTTTTTAAATCTAATATATTATATAAAGTGCTAAGTATCATCAACTATAATAAACATCATCAATTTATAATATCAGGTAACAATATTAGAAATAAAAACTTATATATATATCTTACCAGGTTGTGTACATAAAAATATTTCTGTTTACAGATCAAGGCGATAAAATCAATAGTCTCTCCAAATGGAATTGGCAAAGGTCGTTGGGTACATTTTATTAGACAGCATTGTAAGAAGTATATAGAGTATGTAGGTTTTATAATCATATTTTAAATTATAATTATTATTATATTTAATTTAAATTATGCATTTAAAATATTTGCAATTTGAATTACTATTTTCAGCCTGCATACCCTCTGGCGGACACCAAACCGCTGAATAGCAGTTTCAGGATGCTTTACATATAAATAAAAAGCGCATTATAAAACTTAAGTGTGTAATAAAAAACAAATAGTCACAACAATATTAATTATTTTTTAAATTAAATGAATTGTTTGATATTTTGGAGCATATTACCTTACAGATATCTAGTAGTTACTGCTGTAGCTAGCTACGTTACTAATAACAAGTAGTTACTGCCGTAGCTAGTTACGCCACAGATTACAAGTAGTTACTCCGGTAGCTAGCTACGCCACAGATTACTTTTCGGTAGCGATTCGCTAGCGCCAGATTCGCTAACTATTCGCTAGGACATGCCCATGTAAAAGTAATCCAAGCTTTCCATTGTCGGTAATCCAGCGAGTAGTCAGTAAGGGGTTACCGAATCGCTAGCAATTCGCTAGCGCTGCGCTACCTACAAGAACTGAAGGGTATTCACACTGGGCACATCCTAGCGGAACGCATGGAATTTTTTGAAGATGTGAAATAGCGATTCATACTGTTAAAAACTATTAATAAAATGGATTCTGAAGAACAATTGGTGGTTGTTGTATCTGTTGTTCAAAAGCAGCAACTGTTAATTCAGCAGCTTATCGCATATTTCGCCAATAATGCGTACAATGCAGAGATCGAAGATGCAGAGGAGCTGATGACCATGATAGGCATGAATCTTTACATACCACGAAGCACTTGGATGTTTGTAAGTGGTAGTAAAATGTGGCTTTTATATGTGCAATTCCTTCAGAAGTTATTATTGTATATTTTAGAAGCGGTTTGGCATGTTTTGGGAGAAGAACGTTCCGGACAACAATGAGCACTTTTTAAAGAGAGCTTTCGGATGGAGCAATTAACCTTTTTAATGCTTGTAAGCAGGCTTGAAGTGTTGAGGAAAAAGGACACAAATTTGCGCAACGCCATTCCACTGGAAAAACGAATTGCCATTGACTTGTACACTCTAGGTTCTTGTTCAGAGTACCGAACAATAGGCCGGCTGTTTGGGGATTCGTAGAACAGTGTTTGCAATATTCTCCATGAATTTTGCCGGGGGCTGCTAACCGAGTTTGCAGAGGAGTATATGACACCCAACTAGGTCACAGACGAAAAAATTGATGAGTGTGTTAAAGTGTTCGAGGCCATTGGATTTCCACAGTGTCTAGGAGCAATTGATAAGCAAAGAATAGTATATTCGACGGTACATACTAACTAAATAAGTTATTACTAAAATTGTTAATAAAGATGGAAGCCACATTGAAATAAAGCCACCAGCAGCAGAGGCTATCGATCATCATAACTATAATGGCTGGTACTCAATTGTATTATTTGCCCTGGTTGATTTCCGGTATGCTATCCGGTATGCAATTCAATTTTTGTAATACAAGAAATTCTAATTTTAGTTACAGATTTATATATGTGAACATTGGTTCTCCTGGTCGAAGCAATGATTCACAAATATAATATATCGAAAGTGTATTGCACAATATCATGAACGTGCACAACAGTGCCATCAAAGAAAATTGGAAACTTTCCACAAACGAAACTCGAGGGCAGCCAAACCAATCTAACACTTCTGCTGATTACAGTTATGGTGCTGAATATATAATATAAGATCTGCTATTGCAAGATATGTCAATTTGAATGAAGAATGAAAGCGAATTTCAAGGCATTAATGGTTTTATTTGCATGTTTTTTCATTTTTTGGGTTAGAGCATATAATATCCTTATACTATTTATTATTTTTTTCCCGCAACAATTTAGCTAGCTCCGACTGGAACGTAGCCTGACTCGTTGCTATCTCCCGAAGCATATCACACTGGTCCTTCTGATTCTCCTTTTGCATCTCCAACCGCTCCCGCGCTATGCTCACAAGCTCCGCTTGGTGGTCACGCTTGGAGCGTTTCGCTGGTGGCCTGCCATCGCAGTTAGTGCCACAATCCGACACCTCTGGGTCCAACTCACTATGTCATCCGACACGAATCTCTTAAAATCTGCAATATATTCATAATTCATATAATTTAGTTCTTATAATTGAGTTAATAATACTTACTATGAGTATCCATCCACATTGTGTTCCTCGGAATTATTTATTCGGAATGAACCCAATAATTCATTTATTTTGTTAAAATGAAGCCAGGTAGATGGCGTTCCACCACTGGGTCTTATTTTTTGTTTCTCCAGCCTAGAAACACATATTTATATACATATATACATGCGATATTGACATGGAAATGTGTATTTTTAAAAGCAAATTATATCCACATATAATTTCGCGAAAGGTTTTCGATCTTCGTTCGAATATCGGTCTAACCGCCCACGAACCCGGCATCCCTCATTGCATCTGCCATCTCCATGTAAACATGAGAGTTCTTCCGGGTTCCTCTCAAATCACCAATGTTTTCCTGCCAAATATCTATCAGATTGTTCTCCATGTCCAGAGTCCAGACAAGGCGACTCACGGTTGCTTTGTTGCACAATGCAAAAGTTAAATATTAACGTACAGTTTTCCTTGTCAGACATTTTTTTTTAATTATGTGTACATATCTTGCCATTCTTTTTCGTTAACAATGATTATGTTTCTCAGTGAATAGCAAATTTTTAGTGGTGGACCAAATACTAATCGTGAAAATACTGATTGAAACAAAGTAAAATAGGAACATCCCCAGAAGATGTTGGAGTGATGATCAAATTTTGGCACGGCAAAAGCTTATGGAACATCTTTGATAAAGATGTTAGATGTCAGATGTGCCTCAGTGTGAATAGCCTATAATAGGCACATCCAGTCAATGGATGGTGGATGTGGGATGTAGACCAATGTGAATAGGCTATAACACTTGATAACTTATATTTATTTTGTAAATTTAAGGTAATTTATATCCCATACAGTTTACCAGACCAAATTCTCCCAATTGAAACCAGTTTGTTTGTTTGTTTTTTTTCTAGGTATTTGACTTTCTTGCTTTATTCAATAAACGATTTGCTTGGCATCTTTATATAGTATACTAACTTTTCTATACAATAAGTATTTTTCCATATAGCTGTTGTGTATCGAATGTATGTTTACTTTCCCTTTTTTTTAACTTGTACACACCAAATGCTCATCATTGTTGTAGACCAGGCTTAACCTTTTATTTAGTATATATATATACAATACGAGTAAGTTTTGGATTGTTTTTTTTTTTTGTTGTTTTTTGTAGTATTTTGTCACATATGTGTAGAGATAATAAGTTTATATTTATAATAGACTGAAATTTACATAGACAATAACAATTACAGACACACTTAAGAACTTAGGAATCTATATTGCAATTGGTTTTCGAAATTTATTTCACTTTCACTTAATAATTTTGCGCAACAGAATTTGACTAGATTTGACTCGTGACCGTTTATTGCTCAACTTGGTATTGAAACACGCTCCCTAAATCCTTGATTAATCAAACATAATCAACTGGCTTAAGGGTTGACAGCCATCCCCTTGCCCCCCAACTAGACTATTTTTCACTTAATTATTGCTAAGACCCATCCATCCACACACACTCGCACGCATCTACGCAGAGCACCCACTGGGTGGCGTTACCGTTAGAACGTCACCACTTTGCAAGGTACAGTAGGGCAAGCAACGGAAGTGTGCCAATTTCCTCATCCCTCCCACACCCCCAGAGCCATTACATCGATAGTAAATTTCAAGTGCATTAAAAAGATCATGGGTGGTAAATTAACTTAGCGTCAGTTTGTCGCAGGGTTTGCTATTTAACGTTAATTGATGCTTTGTTTTTGTTGTCGTGGCCAATTATTATGCGTTCCATTCACACGTCTCCACCTACACACACACACACATACGCTATTTCCTCTTGGTGTTTCATTCGTCCGTTTCCATTTTTAGCATTTTTGGTTAACTGCATAAGGGACATAATTGTTACTTTCAAGATTTGGCTTAAAATGTACGCTTAGTTTGACTATTTTGTTTATTTTTTTTTTGTATGGTATGCATGTATTTTTACTTAAATACGTACGTATATAATTATTAATTCATATTTTGCTGATATTTCACGGTGAGTTCTATTAAGGATTTGGAATTTTTTTTTGGTATACCAATGAATTTTCATTTAATTTACTGAATTTCTTATTTAAGAAGCTTTATTCTAAATATGTTATTTCTGTTCTGTAGCTTTACTGCTTATAAACAATTGGAATTGGAACAAGGAAGACATGGAAACAGACAGCTTTCATTTTCTTTTGCTATTTTCTGTTATTACTTCACATGGCAGAATCCGCCGATTAGGTAAAACTTTGAATTAGAGATGGGCGAGGGGATCCCGATTCCGACCCAAGTCTATCCCAACCCTTACCAATTCAGAACTTAAACATTTGCTTAGGAATTGATGACATTTTTTTTATACAAAATTGTAAGAAAATAAATTTACACCAGAAAACATAAATTCGGTTGTAGAAAGTGACCGTTAATCTTTGTCACAAAGAATTGCTGCTGTCGAGCTAGATTTTTGATGAATTTAGGTGGCGCTTTTCTTTTCATGAAATGATTCAAAACGGGTTGCATTTCGCTTGTGGGGTCTGACGTCTTTCCGCAGCTGTGTCGGTGTAATTCACTTGTGCTAGTGTGACCTGCATATGGCAATATATGTTTGCACTTTACACAAAACACAAAAAACGCACCTGCTTGTTACTGACTTCTAACAATTTAAAGTTTTTAATTTGGATAGAGACGGTTTCAAGTTAATATCATTGTCCTTACTTAAGAGTTTGGCTTTTATTTGCTGCTTGTTAAGCGGCGCCATCTTCAAATGTCATTATTAGTGTGTCCATTATTGAATTCGGTTGTAAGTGTGACCATTCGGCAAGTTCGATAAAGTAATTATCGATAAATTGTTACTATTAGTGTGATAAAACATGCTGGGGCCGGAAAATTTCGGAATATTGCACTAATCCAGTCCCGATCCCGACTACGTCTATCCTGTCCCGTCCTCATCCCGACCAACAATTTTCAGTTCAATCCCGTCCCACCCGATCTTGAATTCCCGTCCCGCACCCATCTCTAGTTCAAACCCATATTTAAAGATCTATATGAAAAATTAACAATGACGGCATTCTATTCTTACGGAAGATTCTACCAACTAAACTATTTTGTGCTCACTTCGAACGGACTCAAAATCATTATCAAAGCTCTTTATAGAAATTCCATAAATGTTATATTACCTGCGTGGAAATTGGTGAAACCTTTATTTTTCGTTTTTCATCCAACCAGGTGCAAACTTTTTTTCAAAGCATAATAAAATATTAAAGTGATTTTCTAAATTTTGTGAAATCCGGAAAATTGTTTAAAATAACTATTCGATTTTCCATTCGATCGGACTAAAAGGCATATATTGGAGCAAATCCATCCACCTGTGTGGAAATTGGTGTAAAATTTGGCAAACAAGTAAGAAAGCCCGACTGTAATACACTTTGTAATACACAGCGCTGCTGCTGCGCTACGGCAGCGAACTTTCTTTTGGTCATAACTTGACTAATAGATGGCGCCACTACTTGATTTTTAAAACTGACATATAGATGGAGCTACTACTGTGACCAACAAGAGACCATGTGGGAACGTATGATCTTAGAAACATGTGGTATGTCATCTACACGATTTGCACAAGTTCCAATGTGGTGGAAACCTTGTTTATGACTTATGCTGTAATGTTTGTTTCATAGTTGGGCCGATGAACTGTATCCGTTGAGTATAGAAACTGATTAATTTTCGTAGTACTGAGCATGTGCGCCAGAGAACGGCTTCGTTCTATTGCAAAACGCTCATACATTATTCAACACCCGAATAAACTGGCTTCGCGCTCCATTCATCAAACTTGCATACTCAACATGTTCGCAGCAGAGTTTTATTCGAACCAATTGTTGGCACTTTGATAATAATCATGTTCGACTTCATTCCAATCAGTTCGGCTGATTGTTCGTTTGGCTCAACGACAATTATTTAGAGCAGAGATGGGCGCGTCGCAACGTTCCAATACACGAGGCAGCGTGTGCATAGGACCTCTGCCGCGGCCGACTGCACAAAATCACACGTACGCTATAAGCATTGAAAGCTATTTATAGAATACGAATGCGGCGCACGCAAATTGTGCTTGTATGCGTGTGAAAAGTGTGACGATATGTGTGCATGCCCATCTCTGGTTTAGAGTGAGCGAAAATCACCTCGTATGAATAAACTCTTGCAAAGACGCATAGGCGCTGCTGGCAGATATGGAAAGAGAGAGAGACAGAGAGAGAGCAATGCTCTGCTCACGATGCGCTGGCCAGTCAATTCTGAGTTTTGTTCGATCGAACTCACAATGCGTTTGCCGGTATGCATCTGATTATATTCAATACTGAGTTTTGTTCGATGAATAAATGTGAACATACACGTTGGATCACATAACTTTAGCTCAGCCGATCGATGCGATTGCGTTGTGAGTTGAATATATTCAGCTTTGAGTTTTGTTGATGTGTATGAGCCAATCAAAAAAAAAGTGATTTTTGCAGTTCTCTGATGTGCACCCAGTACAGATTTTAGTAGTTCCGTAGTGGGTAACCTCGCGTTGAAGCCGTTTCTTCGAGTGGTGGTCGACAAACAAGTTCGCCCAAGCAGGGATGAGATTGCCTAGCGTCGAGGACTTTCATTTGCCACGCGTTGTGGACTTTCGTTTGCCATGCGTTGTGGAGTTCGTGTTGAGTTCGAGAACTTGTCGGTAGATAGTCATAACTTGAGTATAGTTCATCCGATCTTTATCATTCTTTCGGCAAATCGATAAATAATCTCGATAACTAAATATCTCTAGAAGTTACAAGCCATCTATCTACAAAACTGTGTGAGATATAACGCTTTTTTCGAATTGCGGGGGCGGCAGAGGGCGTGGCTAAAATTGAAAATAAACTCGATCTGCCTGCAAGTATAAGAAGTATATGTCCCATACATGTCAAACCTCTATCTCTTACCATCTCTGAGATCTGTGCGTTCATACAGACGGACAGACAGACGGACATGCCTAATAGTATTGGGTAAAGGTTGTTCTTTTCACTGAACATGTTCACTTGTTCTTTTTTTCTAAGAGAGGCAACTCACTCAAATTGCTCACTTGTTCAGTTGTTCTTGTTCACCTGTTCTAGGTCTATGGCGGAAGGTTGTGTGAGCATTTCCAAGGGGTTGGTTTCGGTTGCACTGACCTCGTTGTTGTTTTTGTTGTTTCAGCATTGATTTTTTGTTGTACACACATACGATATTTGTGTGTATGTTTGTCTTTTACTCTCGCGCTAACTCTCCCACTCTCTCTCTCTCGCGTGCTTAGTTCAAAATGTTGGCGCCATACTTGTTATAGTTATACGTACAGCCAAAGACACTGACGCAACTTATACAAACTTTTTAATTTTTCGTTTTTGGGATCCAATGTCAGCTCCCAAGAACAATCGTTTTTTGCGTCCCATGCGTCATCTATAATATCTATAAGTCTTTGGTACAGCCCACAGAAAACCACTTAGAGCAAGACAGAGCAAGCTCACAGAGAGAGACACAAAAAACAACTCACACAGTAAGAGAGACTGAGCAGCTCAAAGAACACAGAACAACACTTAGAGCAAGACAGAGCAAGCTCACAAAGCAAGAACAACTCAGAGCAAGATGGATTGAATAAGATAGACTGAACAAGACTCGCTGAACAAAAATGAACAATTGAAGAAGAACCTGTTCACTTGTTCAGTTTAAAGAACAACTCCATTTTGTTCACTCACTCATGAACAACTCAACACTAATGCCTATATCGACTCGGCTGTTAATGCTGATCAAGATTATTTATACTTTATATGGTCGGAAATGATTCCTTCTCTCTGTTACATACTTTTGCACAAACTTAATATACTCTGCACACAGTGTGTACCTTTTGTACAGAGTATAAAAATTAAGAAGAAAAAAAAAGGAAGTAAATTGGAGCCGTTGTATGTCTGAACTAATCCTCCAAGAAAACTATGGGTGTCTTGAATTTATTATAAATAAAGAATACATATTCCTGCTTGTAAGCATGAATTGTATTCGAGTTCCAGAATGAGAGAAGAAGCATGCACAATTGTCGAAAAGATCTTTTTGGAAATAAGTCTGGAAAAATCTCGAATTCAAGGATAGAACTTTTTGGATTTAAGTAGAAACCGCTCTTATTAAAAAGCTAAAGTGAAAATTGTTCTTTCCCGCGCTTAGACATTCAAAGTGGAAATTAATTAAAAAAGTAAATTAAAGCCGTTGTAAGATGGGACTAATCGTCTCTGGGTGTATGCTATTTGGAGTCCCCAAAAAATTAGGGATTCGCACTCACCATAGATATTTCGCTCATATGGAAAGAGCGGGATATTAAGGTCTAAGCTATTTTTATACCAAAGGCCAAATCCTGCATGTTCTGTATAAAATAGTCCTGTTAACAATACAGGAGAGAACTTAAATCAACTCCAGGTTCATTCACATAATCTCCACAGACTTTTTGATGTCTTCTGTTCCAATTCCTTTTCATATTCTTCACTATTTGTCTATAAATTCCATATATCCCATATATTTACCACAGACTACACACCCCTTTAACTCTCACATCTTCCTTAAAGAAACTCTCGAAATGGTTCATCAAAATTATCATTGACATCCGTAAAACTTCCAGTGCCTCCTCCCACCACCGTGGTGGAGCCATTGAGTATAAGCGTGGGCTGCTGCTGTTGTTGAGTCTGTGATTGTTGTTGCTGCTGTTGTTGGGGCAGCATCAGAGTGGTGGCAGCACCCAAATGAGCATGTCCATGCATAGTCTGCATAGATGGTAGATGGTTCGTCTGTTGCTGTTCCAACGAAGTCTGCATATTGCACAAAGTTTGCGTCTGTAGATTCTGCATTAGCAAACTGCCATCAGTGGCAGCCAGCAGGGCACAATCATATGCTCCCGGGCCTGCATCCTCAAAGCAGAGCGCACTCGTTAGACTTGTTGCATTCCCATTCGATCCGCCATTACTTTCCCCCGTCAGATTGGAGAGGAGCACTCCGCCAACAGCTCCACCGTTTAGTTCCATGGCCGCTGCCTCCTCGTTCCGCTTGGAGAGTATGATGTGCGTCAGATTGATTATGTAATTCTTGGCCAATGTCAACGTTTCAATTTTGGACAACCGCCGTTCCATTTCCACATGCGGTATAACCTCGCGCAGCGACTGAAACGCATCGTTCAGGCTGTGCATTCTCATGCGTTCCCTTTCGTTTGACTCCAGACGCCGCAGATTGCGCTCCTTGGCATTCAAAGCCCCCTTGCGACGACGATTCGCATTCGAATTGGAAGAATTTGCACTATTTGGCGTTAAACTGTTTGCCTGCTGACGACCCCGGCTGGAGGGTCTCTGATTATTCGCATTGTTTCCCTGTGCACTGCCATTGTTGGTGTTGTTGGTGCTACTTCCGCCGCCATTACTGCTACCGCCTCCACCGCTGGTATCATCGCTCTGCGAACTGGAATCAGTCATCTCCAGATCGTAGGTGTTATTGCTTAACTAAGTAGAATAAAATTGGAATTGGTAGAGGAAACTGTTTTTTTTTTGTAGTATTCTCTTACCTGTGAAGTACGCCTTGTGGCTCGACGTATGGGTCTTGAACTCCGTTCCGCTGATTCCGGGGAGAGTCCATTATGTCCATCTGTATTGTAATTATTGTTATTGTGATGAAGTTGCTGCTGTAGCTGCATAAAGTCATGACTACCCATGAGCTCTGTTAACTGAGTGGCATCCATCTGGGAAGGAGGTTGCGATACTGAAAAAATAAAGAAATAGAATGAGTATTAGCAAGTGTTTCCGGAAGATTGCGTCAGTTTAGAAGTCACAAGCAGTAAAAATTCTTAAATGTGTATTTGAGCTACTTTTGAATCTCTTAAGTCCAGTTGGGAACCGTTCTTGAGCCAACATACTCACTGAATTCTAAGTTCATAGCTTGAATAACTGCTGAGATAAGGCTCTGAACTGCTTTTGAACCCGATCACTTTGTTTCGAACCCGATCTTAATACAGTAAAATGTCTAACTCTTTATTACAAACCTACAGACCAAATTTCAAAATCATAGCTCAAATAACTTCTAAAGTTTCATAACTCTAAGCAAACCGGAATTATAACCGGAACCGAATACCTAAAAGATCCGACTAAAACTCAGAACCAGAACCTGAATCCAAATTTTTAATTATTTGTATACCGGTATTTGAGAACCGAAACACCGTACCGGTACAGTTACGGTTCTGGGTGCAAAACAAGACTGCAAAGCTGGCATTTGATGGGAAATTTTTGGGGAAATTTTACTCATTTTGTCGTCAGCTTTAAAAACAGAGTCTGGTTTAGCAAACCTTTTGTATTGTGAAATAGAAAAACCCGAGACCAGTCTTTTTACATATATTGCATCTTAAATTGTAAGACCCTCATTTTGATGTCATAATAAACATTTCTGTTCAAGTGAAATTGAATGAGGACAGCAGCTCTGACACAAATCCGTTAGCTGAAAGTGGAGGCTAATTCGATTCGTACATGTATTTGTATGAATAGAAACAGGAAAATACAAACAGTTCAGTATTTTCCCAAAACAGTTTAATGACAAGAATCGTTATGAATTTTCAAGGCTGCAAACCGATTCGGAACTGAGCCCCGCTGAACCGGTTCAGTTCGGGTTTTTTGGGTCCATCGAACCGGACCTTCAAAATCTATTACCTCGAAACCCTGAAACCGAGCCGGAATACTTCTGTTTGGAAAAAATTTCGGTTTAGAATATTATTAAAGTGTTGATGTGTTGTTGGGCCGTTTTCGTTGTGTATTTGTTTGTTTGTTTGGGGTTTAATTTCGGCCGTCTTACTTCACTCCAGTCAAAACACTTTTTGGCTGAGTTTTTCTCCTACGCGTTTCGGCAAATATATTGCCTTCTTCAGGGAGTCTATTTTAGTGTCCGTCATAGTTTTGTTGTATTGCACGATTGTTTGTTGATGTCAGTTGTTTTATTCGTCATGATTTTGTTTGAATTGTTGTGCTTAAATGTTCCTCTTGTGATCGCCGCTGCGTATATGATATTATTAAAGTTGACTTGTATTAGATTCCTTATAGAATTTGAGTATTGCCGGCTCTTGGTCAAGTAAAACACACAAATATATTGGAAAACATCATACATATTTGTATGTTTTATATGACCTAGAGCCGGCAATACTCAAATTCTACAATTTAGATAGGTCGTTAACTATCAACTTTAGTTTTCTTATATTACGGCTGGAAAAAATCATTGTTAAGTACTTGGATCGGTCAATGGAGATCAGTTTTGTAAGTCATATCCAAACTGAGAATATTCTGACTATAAGAAGGGAAAATAAAGTAATTGTCAGGTTGTAACATATAAGGTTGTACATGTAGCCCTGGTATAACGTTGCTTATATCGAATTTACACTGCGGTCGTACGACTTTTTCTGGGGCTACGACCTTTTTGGTGTTTACTTTGAGCGAACAGTCGCAAATAGTACCCAACGTCAATCAGCTGTTTTTTGTTTACTTTAAATTAAATTGGAGTTTCGGTGTTAAATTTGGAACATTTGTCTACAAAATGGAATTTCGGAGATGTGGATATAATTGCTTTTGGAAAATCTGCTTAATCGCCATTTAAAGGGAAAGGGAACAATTGCAAAAGTCTTCTAATCAGAGCCATAATGCGCGAATTCGACAATCTGCCTCCACAGTAAATCCATCAATGCAATTCACATCACCCCACCGGCGAATCCGCGTTCCACACCATGATTCAGTCCCTCTGCTGGACCAGGCACCCCATGATCAATCGCAACAAAGATGTGCTTAGAGATATACCCATCACTCGCTCTTGGATCGACTCCTCTTCGGATGAGATGATTCCAACGGGGCAGCAAAATGGCGGACAATAAAATCGTTTCAAGCACCTGGCCATCATGTTTATGCCTATAAGCCGGATGTGAATGAGACTTGTGATATCTACGCCAGCTGTTGACGCCTCTGCAGCTAATCCGTGAGACCACCGAGTCGGATGGGGAGCATGAGCCGGTAGCCGGAACCCACAGCCAGTGGAGATTAAGCCGAAGGCGGTGATAACGGCCACGGTTACGGCTACGACGAATACCCAGAGCTGCGAACCGAAATCTGGGACTGCATCACATTGGCCACCAGCTATGTGACGACCAATTAGCATATTATTAATCAGAGCCAATTCTTAAAGCTTTGTGGATGCATGTAACAACAATAATTCCCATTTGAATGAATCATTACCTAATCCATTGTATTTTTCATTTGAAGAAAAGTTTTGGGTGTTTTAGGGAGGCTGACGTGCCCAAGGCAACTCCTGTCCAATTTAAAGAATTTTTTAGAATGCACGCGGGTGCATATTACGATAGCTATCGATAAATATTGAACAACGATGCCAAATTTTTGGGGTAAATACGGTCTGGCAGCACTGCTTTTTTTTCCGGTCGTAGAGTCTACGACCGTCCCAAATTCAAAGTCAACTGCCATAATTTTGTACGGCCGGACGACCAGTCTCAGGCAAAAAATACCAAAAAAAGGTCGTACGACCGCAGTGTAAACAGCGTATTAGGTAGCCCTGGTATATATCGATACTCTCGAGAACCCTGTTATCGATCAAGGCTACACACGAGGCTTATCGGTATCAAACTCTGGTCACACTGCTGAAGGCATCATCTAAGGTAAAAGCGAAGAGAATAAAAGTTGTACAAATTAAACTTAATCAACCCGTGTTTACAATCATGACAATTCAAACTTTTCATATCTATGTACATACGAGTCAGTGTTGCCAATTTGTCCTTTTTGCGGACATCTGTCCGGAAAAATTTAGTAACGTCCCCTATCCGGGAAAAATGCCGTATATTTTCTTATTTTATCCTTTATTCATCCTTTTTTTTAATTTTTCTAAGGCATTTAATCAATTTCAACTATGTGGTATCGCTTTCATACTGATTTTCCGCCTTCGAAGCGCATTTTTTAAAGCGATGCAGCCCTGCAACCCCACAAATAGTGTTTAATCGAAATCAGACATCGAATATCGGTTCATTGCGCTTTGAAGTTTCAACATGCCGAAAGACGTTTACAATCAAAAATTTCTCGAATCTTGGTTAAAAGAACCTGAATTAAGGAATTGGATGTGCCGAGATGCTAATTATCCGGTTCCGGAGGCATACTGCAATTGCAGTATAAATCCAAAGATTGACCATTAAAACACATGCAAAATGCAGTGCCCCTCGCACGGGTAAACAAAATTACGTTTCACTTTCAAAATCCGCAGCTTGTCTCCGGTGGCGGCACTAGCAATGTCTTCGGCTAATTTCTTCGGTTAAATGGGAACGAATGCATCATGTGCACACGAAATTCAAGCTTATAATACAACTCTCGATATGAATATCCACGTCAGACGGCACAGACGTGAAAAATAATTGTCCCTGAAGATGGTTGCCAGTTAGCAACCAAAATATATCGGAAAAACAGCATACACATCTGTGTATTTTATTTGACCTCGAGCCGGCTAAACTCAAATTTCTACAATTTAGAAAGGTCGCCAACTATAAACTTTTTTATATTCATTAGTGCTTTATTATATAATATTAATAAGGAAACATTGTTTGTCCTGTTTTTTTTTTCTTAAATCTGTCCGTTTTCTGTCTTGTTTTCTGGGTTCAACCGTCCTTTTTTTGTGTAGAGGCGTTGGCAACACTAATACGATAACATTGGAAGGAAACATTGGAAGGACCAGGGACTTTTGGAAAGGGACCTATGGTTGATAACGTTACGCTTAATCAATAGCTGTTGATAGATATATCAAATAGTAAGTTAAATGTGTCCTCTTCATTTAATTTTAACCGATTTGCTGTAATTCATAGAAAATAGAGGCAAAAATGTTTCAAATATTTCAGATGCTATGAACCAACTTGGTTCAACCAAGGTTCGAACCAAAATCTCAGGTTTGATAAGTTAAGCAACCGGTCATCGAACAGAACCTTCACGATAGGTTCGAACCTCCGGAGCGAACCTTCTGCGAAATCTTAGAGGCTTGAAGCCCTGAGCTTAAAATGTTTACAAAACAAAGAAGATGAATTTAAGTGGTGGTCAGTAAACTTGACTAAGTTTCTACAACTGTATTTATTTATGTCTTTGAAAAGGGTAAATAAGAGGAGAACGCTTGTTTACCGAAGTGTATTTATTATGTCTTCGCTATGAAATCGGATGGATAAAAAACCAATGTTCGATCTTTCTTTATATTTAGACGGTACATACCGGTATACCGATATACAAATCAAAGTACCGATTCGGAACCGAATGCAGAAATAATGTTAGAACCAAAACAGAACCGGAACCGACATACGATTCGGTTTGATTCCCTGCTCTAAGCCACTTTTAAACCGGCTCAAATTGGTTCGGAATCATTAGTTAAACGAATCAATAACCAACTCCATATTTTTAAGTAAAACTTGTTTAGCACCACCAAAATTGAGAGGCAGCGCAAAGTTGATCTCTAATAGTCATTCTCCACAGTGTTGCCATATTAGCTATTTAGTTGCTAGATCTAGCAATTTAAAAGTGGAAATGCTATTCAATTTTTGGCAATTTTAAAATTATGTTTAGCTATTCTTAGCTATTCGCTACTTTCGAGTCGTAGTGCAAAATAATGACTAATAAATCTTTTTGAAAGCCGAGCATCTATGCTATTCAACAGCCCCTTAGTAAAACGCCTTAGATGTAAATAAATCAGTAATGAATTAGGGCATAATCATTAGAAATAGCTCCAGTTCAGGAGAGTTTTCTCTTAATTTTTACGCCTAATACAGAACGCCCTGCCAGTTTCAAATTCATTACGAAAAATCCCGTAAGGAAAGCCATGTTTTTAGTACCATCTCTTTCAAATCAGGGCTGATTTCAGTACTAAACCCACCTAACGGGTTCTGACACTACTGTGGACCATTCAAAATGAAGACCAAGTATGAAGACGTTAAATGAGATTTTAAGCACTCAGAAAAAAAAAACTGATACCCTAATATCTATTTGGAATAGATATGGTCATATTCTTTCAAAATTGATATTATAATCCTTTTTTTCTTATCGTTTTGACGATTTTCAGCTGCATTAGATGAAAATTCTAAGATGAATTGAACATTAAATGGATAGTTGTTGGGTTTAGCACACAAAATATACACGACCTTGAGCCGGCTAAGAACAATTTCTTAAATTAAATGTATATTTTACTACCCAAAATCGAATATTAATAACATCCAGTCCTAATGGATACTGAATTTATCCAATAGCTCATCAATAAATATTTTGATCAAATGGACCACACAGATATGGCAAATGTAGTCCCCTCTTTGATTTGTAGGCAAAATATTTAGGAAAATTAGCTGAAGATGCTGTTGCTGCTAACGGCGAAATCACAACCTTCCCGTTTAGCTCAATACTGAAAGTAACCAATAGAGATTCTTGTCTCCAGACTGTTTGCAGACCACATTTGAATTATTATTGTAGTCTTAACTCCTTGAATAGTATGTTTTGTGTAATTTTTGTTAGATGTTAGTTTGTTTTGACTTTAAGCAACTTTTATAGCCACTTTTTTTTTTTAATTTTTGGCTATTTTTAGCAATTATTTTTTGCACATTTAGCAACTTTCGGTCCTCATATTCTGGCAGCACTGATTCTCCATGACAAAGCCTGCTGATGATAGAACCAAGAGGATCTTGAAACCGCTGTACAATCGGCCATCCTCATTTGTGGTGTGTGTGTGTGTGTCTTGTTTTAAAAGTTTAAAACAACAAATATAAATTCTCTAACCACTGTGACAATAAGAATCTCAATGCGGACGATCGCTTAACACCACTCAAAATTGAGAGGCAAGGTGAATTTTATATCTAATACTCATGCTCCACGACTTATTGACCTGGAGCCAGCTAAAACGTTCGATGATCCAATTTCGTATATTATATTAACAATCCTCTAAAATTCTTTTTATAAATAAAATGTTTAAGTTTGTTTCAATGTTTGCCCAGAAGTTTTCCTTTGCAAAGGAAGGAATCATCTTCGACCACATATAGTATATATATTCATGACGAGCTGAGTCGATTGAGCTTTGTCAGTCCCTTCTGTCCGTTTCTGCTCAGTTTTACTAATTTGTTTCTTGATTTCGAAATTAAAATCAAATTTGTTATGTTAGAATTCCCTTTTATTTCCGTCCTGTCAATTGTTTGTCACATAAAATTGCTTATAATACGTAATTTCCTACTAATTTCAAAGTTTTTCCATCAAATTTATCTTTAAACGGGCTTATCTATGTGTTTCATCCATGTTGTTTGTACTGGTTGGATTAAAGGTGCGTCATTTTGTAGATAAACGTTATCTTTAATCGATATTTGATATTAGAATCCAAAATACATGAGAACACGTGACTGGCATATAAATTAGTTTGGCTGACATACAAATAAAAACCAAATATCACCAAAAACTAAAATGAAATGAAGTGATGCAATAATGAAACTGATTTGTATAATCTATGAATGATTTCTTTGATTTCTTGTAAGGCCTCAACCTTGTCTGAAAATTGTAAAAAAAAGTTACTTCCTTCCTTCCTTCTCCTACATTAATCAATGGGCAGCTCTAAAAATAAAGAAATCATAACGCGATTTCCCCACAAACATTCCCCATTCATTAGGTTAGGTGATGTGTTTGCCTGTTGCATTGCTCAGGGGAGAGAGGAGGGTGCGCAGGCACTTGAATTCTAAATCACAATTGTTGTTTTCCTTTCTTAACCATTTGCTGAACGCTGCTTCGGCTTTGGCGGCGTTGTTATGGTTATGCCCCAAGCATTTGACCGGAAAAGCAACAGCGTGAAACATTTAAAGCGTGGTCTCACAGGACACAGGACACGGGACACGGGACAAGGAGCAATGTGGGTTGTAATAGAAAACGCGCACTTTGCGGCCGCCGACACCGACGTCGCTGCCGTTGAATGAAACAAAAGTGTCGCTATTATTTAACGGCGAAAAGCTCCTTGGGCTGCTCCTTCTGCGCGCTCTGTGACTTCGGTGACTCTCTGGGTCTTTAAAAGAAATGTTCAGAGAAATTACTAAGTGTACAACACCATAGAAAAATAAGCACAGCGGGCACTGTTGCGACCAGAGATGGCAGAGTGAGTCGACTTTTGACAAAAGTAATAATCTTGATCAAATTTAAAAAACATTGATTGGGAGGAAAACTTAAATTTGAGTCGAACCCATTTCATTTCTTTTATTCAGTTAGTTATTTAGTAATTAAAGAAAAACCACTGGAAAAAAGCAAGTTGTCTGTATAGTTATTTCATACTAAAGCTATTGTTTTGCCTTAAAGAAGTCGAGGCGAAACTGAAACTGAAAGAAAAAGCGAGAAGCACTAGGAACTTCTTGAAACTTCGGTGCGCTTTTTTGGGTCCAACGAACCGGCCCCAGAATCGAAACTTCTAAATCGTTAACCTCACAACCATGGACACATACCGGACCCCCTTTTGCTAGAAAAAAAGTTCGGTTCAAAGAACAACTTTAGTCACTTTATTTTAGAACTTATATTATTATCACAATATATGGACCAGGTACAAATAATTTCATAGTGCTGAGTCAGAGCATTATCATTTCAAAATCATATCCAAACTCGTCATATTTTAACTTTGAGAATGAAATAAAACTTAAGTCAAGTTGTTAAATGGCAAAAAAGGTGATGCCAACTCTTTATTTTAAAGACCAGATACTTTTGTAAGCTGTGGTAGAGAATTCATGAATGAAAACTTTAATGAATGATGTTTATTCGGGTACTTATTAAAGTTTTTGAACGTTTTCTTTTCAACAAAAATATGTCTAATTTAGTACCAAAATGTTTCTCAACAATCCAAGAATCTATGGACCAAGCATCTTACTACAGGCTCGATAAGTATATGAACCGGTCCGACAACCGAATCTTAGTCTTTTTCATGGGTTCGTACCCCCGAACAAGCTATATCGAGAAGGGTTTATCAAAAACTCACACTCACAAATCATAAAAAGTATCTGGTATGAAGAGGGAGCAGGGGAAAGACGAGCAATATTTTGTATATCATAGGCTAAATATTTAAATATGAGAATAACACTACGTGTGGGCCGAGTTGAATATCATGTTCAAGTTCGAACATTCTCGGGGGCCTAAAATGCGACAGCCACTCATGCAGTTTGTGTCTTACTTTTCCGTAAGAGCCATAGACTCTTATTAAATGTCTAAATAGGCACTGCAGTTCCTTTGCCTTGTCCAAAGCGGACCCATTTGATGTTAGTTTAAGCAAACTGACTTCGCTCCAATGGTCTTCGACCGCATTGTAATCCTGCGGTGTCCGTCTGTTTTGGCACTGTCCACTGTACAGAGCCGCCCGTGGTTGAATTGTGGTTCATCTCTCTTCACGGTGAGTTGCTCTATGCTCGAGCTCGTAATACAGGCTTTCTGTCTTGTACCCTCCAGCGTGATATTAGGCGCTTCCTTTTTGCTGTCAGTCAGGATATCGTTGGCGATTTGATCTTCCAATTGCGAGTCCAATTGAGAATCTCCCGCCTTACCAAACGACTCCATATTAGCCAGCGACTCCATTTTAAAATGTCTGCTTGTTTGCATCGCCTTTGTGTGCTTCCCATCCTCCAGATTAATTTTTTTTTTTTGCACATGTTACTGTTGGAATAATATCCAACATTTGTCTTCTGCTGCTTAAGATGCTACTTTTTCTTCTTTTTGGGCTTGGACGGTTTGTCCATCTTTGTGGTCGATTGTGGTATTTCTACACTTTTACCATGTTGAGCTCCCACTTCTCCTTGGCTGTGTTCTTCGTTCTCCTTGTCGACGTGTTCCTCTTGCCCATAGTTGACCGCAAGCTCTTCATGGGCCTGAAAGATATCCTTGTCCTTCTCCTCCATGGACGATTTGCTCTCCTGCTGGGTGCAAGCCACTTCCAATGGCAAGTTTTCATGAATGTTTTCTTTCACCTGCTCCTCCTCGATGATTTCCCCATCCTTACCATGGAGTTGCTGATCCAGGCAATGGAATTCGGTTGCTGGCCGCGCGCATTCATCGGCAGCCTCAGATTCCGTCAGATTTGCTAAAGGTGCCTCCTGTGCGGTACTAGCCATATCTGCCGCTCGCTGATCTTTTTAATTCACCCGACTCGGGGTGCCTTTGAATAAATAGAAAGTCGGGTTCTTGGGAGTTGCAGGTGTCTCTCTAACTGAAGTACATGCTGGTTACAGATGTGGCTTACTGACTTTCAGCTGTTTTGGACATCTGTTCCAGCTTTCTTCATTTATCTTACATATACGATCCCATGCTGTTGTATAGTAGGGAGGAAGTAAGTGAATTTCTTGCTTCCCCTTTAAGACACGCGTTCAGGTAATCCATCTTGATGCCATCCCCGAAGTCTGCTCTCTCGTGGATTGCCTGCTTAAACCATCCATAGAATGTTGGTCAATCTTTGGGGTTTTCATTAAATGTAGGCATTTGTATTTCTGGTGCAGCTGGAAGAGGTAATAATGTCTTCACCATGTTTGATTCTGCTTTTTGACATCCAGCATTTCCATCATCGTAATTTCCTCAATTCTCAGATCGAGAATCTAGTCAAAATGGCTGAGATTATTCAAAGTCCTCAGCTTGTTATGCGTTTCTTCCAACGCCGTCAACATTACTTCAATCTTGGAATTGTGCTTAAATATTTCGTCAGTGTGCAATTCCATGAAGCATTTGCTCGCTTCTTCAATAGTTTGACTTAGTTTTCCTGCAAGTGAATCCAATAGTTTCGCCAATTCGTCTATTGGGTTTGCAGAGCCAAAGCTGTCCGCTTCGGTAGCATTTCGTTGTGATGGCCCGGCGTCCTGCATGGCGTGGTCACTTCTATTGACCTTTAATTTTGCCTCCTCATAAGGCTTGACATGCCTTGTACGTCGAATATTCCCATATTCGCACCCACTTCATGGATTTCGATCAACCAAAAAATGTGTTGCGCTTACAACAATTTTCCGCCAAAATCGAAAATCCGGCTCGAAGGACCAAAAAATGTATAGATTTATACACTTTCGATGAGCACGGCTGTAAGATTTAATTTGTACTGCCTTGCTCAGTGAGAGCAAGCTACCTTCTATTTAGAATTTATCATCCCTTAATATCTATTCTTAACTAAGGCAGTATTTGTAAGATAGCTGCGTGTGTATACAAAATATAAAAATGCATTCGTGTGAGGAGTATTGCATATTAAGTGGTGGGGACCGCATGACCTTTTCAAGTGGTTCCCATGGTTGATCCTTTTCAAGTGCTGTGTCTGCTAGGCTGGGCTGATCCTCGTCACTGCGGCTATTAATATTTAATACTATTACATAAGGTGACATGTTTATGACACACATGACGACATAGGCGAAATATTTAAATATTAGAATAACACTACGTGTGGGCCGTGTTCAAGTTCGAACATAAAATAAACATCTAATTTTCGACTTAGTAGTATTTTAATCCACATTTATTATAGGCTAATCACATTGAGCACATCTCAGCGGAACCCACGGAATTTTTTGAAGATGTGAAATTGCGATTAACACTGACAACATCTGACATCTAACATCTTCAGTCGCCCAAGTTAATTAGCAAACTGCTGAACAAAATTCATAAACTGAATTTTGAAAAACAATTGATGTTTGTTGTACCTGTTGTTCCAAAACAGCAACTTTTAATTCGGCAACTTATAGCAGATTTAGTCAATAATGCTAATTGTTGCAGAGCTGGAAGATGAAGAGGAGCTGCTGCCCATGAGAGGCATAAAGCTGCACATACCAAGATGCGATTGGATGTTTGCAATTGGTAGTAAAATGTAACTTTTATACGTGCAACTCGCTTACAAGTTATCATATTTATATTTAAGAAACGGCTTGACATGTTTAAAAAGAACATTTGGATGCCGCAATCAACCTTCTTACAGTGTTGAGATAAAGAGACACAAATTGACGCAACGCCATTCCATTGCTATATATTGCATAATATCTTAAATGTCCACAAACAGTGCCTACAATGGAAATTGGAAACCGGCCTCAAATGAACCCCCTTAAGAAGCCAAACCAATCTAATACTTCTGCTGACTACTTTTCAGGTGCTGAAGAGATAAGATCTGCTATCGTTAGATTTGTTATTTCGAATGAAGATCAAAAACGTATTGCAAGCTGACATCACACAAAGCATATTACGAAGATCCCTTTGATGCTTCTGCTTAGTGTTCAGGCTTGGAGCGTGCCATCGCTTCCAGAAATGGTGCCACAATCCGACAATCCTTATACTTAATAATAATATAGTTGAAAAGGTAAAACCCCTAAACTTTAACAATCAAATGTCAGTATCTTAAGACAGACTTATATTCATGTAAATGAAGCAAATAAGTTGAATTGAACTACAGTCGGGTTTCACCGACTTTCTTACATGTTTCTTATGATATTTTACCTATTTTCAAAATGGATTTTCTAAAAAAACTAGTTAAAATAATTTGTATTTACGAAACTATAAGAGTTATTTCCTTGCGTTTCGTCTCAGTTAACAATTTAAAAATTTAGAAATATGTTTATCATAAAAATCATTGTTTCTTTCACAAATTAGCGGTATGGTTTGGTTCAGAACCGGTGAGCATCCCCGGTTTGTATTGAATATGAACTGAAAAAGAGCTCCGGCTGTGATTTAATAATACAATAAATGTTTTTGGTCCGAATTGGTTGAAACCGCCTAGGGTTTTTTATTTCTATTTTGTCTTTTGTTTTTTGGGTGTTCTTTGAAAGGCTGGATCGTCTTTTAGTCTTTCCTCCAAGAACGCATTTGTACGCATAGAACGCTCTTAAGCCATCTTCACAATGTTTAGGATTATTTCTCCAGCTTTAACTTCAATTCGGAGCTTGTTCTTTTTGGAGTCATTGGGTATATGAGCTGACTAACTAGAATCAAAACCATTTCAAACTTGATTTATTTTAACTTTTTGTTCAATAAATGATTCAAAGGCACTCTGAATGGTTTTTCTCATTTTAGAACAATCCGTTTTTTAAACCGAATTCGTAGTAGTTCTAGAGAAGTGCCCTAAACAGAATTCTTGCCACCTTCTTTTGGCCAGGTGACTGGATGGGATTAATTTGTTATACTTAAATTTTCATGAGACCTTAAAAATTGGTACGCTTCTGTGGTATGGTGACCAATTTTCTCTTTCGCTTCCATCTCCAGTACATGATACTGCATGTGCCCCGACAAAATTCATCGTCTTCTGACATTATTACCCATTGGTTTTGCTCTTTAATCTTTTAATTTGTTTGATAACAAGAAGAATGCAAATTCTAGAAATCCACCTTGTTTTAATTACCCCAGCATTCATTTTTAGTTTTTTAACCCATAAGTTCTGATGCTAGGAACTGCTGAGAGCATCACATAATACTCAGTGTTTCATATAAATTCATATACAAACTATGGTATAACATTTGGCTCGATGTGTCTTGATTCTTTCTAATTGAAATCTTTGTTTTCTTAATATTTGTGAAGAAATAAACAAACAGCTGATTTTCGACTTAAGTAGCAAGATTTTTTAAATTACTAAGGGGCTACCATATATACCATATATATTTCAATCAACATTCCTTAATAGCAACTTTTGCCAATTCCCTTCTCATTTGTTCTCCGTGTCACGATTGCATCTCTAACTGTGTACCCTTTATTTTTTTTTGTTGACCACACTTCATAATGGAGGGAATAAGGTTATAGGGTTACATTCTGTTTTGATGTGGATGCCTTTAGTGTTGTGTAATGGTAGAGTTTATTGTAAGCAACAGACAATGAGTCGCCGATTTGTCGCCATCGAATAGATTTTAATGCAGATCCCTACAACATGTTGCATCTACTACTTCCTTCTTCCTTCTTCTGCCGTTGACACTGAAAATGGTAAGGCTTTTGTCTGGCGGCGTTGGTTGCCTTTAAAGGCCGCAACCAACCACCTGGTCTTGTGTAATATTTATTATGCTTTCTAGTAAATAAAGCAAAATAAAGCATACTTTTCAGCGTCTTTGTTTGTGTCTGCGTGTGCGTCGTATTGCAAGGTTGCTTAAGGTGGCACAATGCTCAACTGCAGTTGACAAGCTTATTGGGTAATATTTTGTTATGTGTATTAAGCATTGAGAGGGCGAAAATGCTGGGAGGGGGGGATCTTCCTCAAGCTGATTGAAAGAAAATGCTTCGATCTGAGGATAAATGGTGCTAAGATGTTGAATTGCCTTAAAGCGAACATATCTATCTATATCTATCTATCTATCTAATCTATAGGATCTACGATTTTCAACGTTTATTTGTCTAAGTCTACGGAGGGACTAACAAAAGCTGCATTAGTTGGTACTTTTATATTATCTATTGACATTCAATATTAAATATTTTTAAAAATAGCAATCAAAATGAAAATGAGAACAGTTTATACATTTGTGAAGCATCAAAGATAGTTTCACCAACAACAAAGTAAGAAATTCCTTATGCATTTCTGTACGGCTTTCAGCGTAAACTCAAGACCTCATAATTTTTTATTGAATGGGAGAGGAACAAATTATGCATATCCCAAATTGACACAAGAAATTATTGCTGATAGTAAGTGAACTGTTTTAAACGAAAAATTTTGACCCTGTGATTTACTGATTTTTGTTTAAGAACCAGTTCCACTTGCTCAATACCTTTTAAGAGAATATCAAACTAAAGTGCTAGAAACTTTGAATAAAATTGATGAAGTTGTAACGAGTGAAGGAGCTCGGGCTTACGGAAACTAAACGACAATCGACAAAAGACAAATAAAAGTCTTGCTAGCCGATGAATGGATCATTATTCAGGACAGTTGACAAAATTTAGTTTGATGATAAATATCCACAGCACACGAATTCATGAAATATTCCTGGATGTCAGTGAAAAAGCCGAAGATGTAGATCAGGGGTGTCCAAGCTCATTCCGCAAGCCACGCATTCGTTGTTGTTTTACGCAAAAGAAGAGCTGTCGCGTATACGGTTCACTCGCGCCATAAGCCTACATAAAGCCACAACCAATTCATATGCGTGCTTTTCTCTCTTTCTTTCCAAGCGAACGTTTTGTTGTTGTCGCAACAAATTATGTGTCTCTCTTCTCTCTCTCTCCTTTGTCACCGCCAAACTCGAACGCAACAACAATGTTGCTTATGCGTAGTCAGCGCTCGCGTCGCTCGCATTGGCAGAACTCTTTTCGATTTTCACTGCGGCACGAGACAAACTGATGTGGAAACATGACACAAACACAAACAAAAATCGGGTTTCACTTTCTATTTCTTGTGGTTGCTCTTGCTTGTGATTTATTTTCTGCATTTGTTGTCTGTTTTCACGCAGCTGTAAGCTCATTCTGGGCACCCCTGATTTAGATACTATTACAAAAAAATAAAAAAATCGAATTTCACGAATTGTAGGCCACGGTCACATCAAGTTTATTGATACTAAATTACAACTGCTGGTATCAGTATCACTTTAAAGTAGAGTACTATTTTGTCGAATACATTTTATCATTCCAAATCGTTCATCATCTCTCGAGGTTTTCCTTTAATTCTCAACAGGTTTTAGCACCTTTCTCTTGATGTGTTTATAAATTTTGTTGGTCTTTGCCTAAGCCTAATTCTAGATTCTTGGTTTTAAGACCTTCTTACGCTTGAGAATGTCTGAACCCCGAAGCGAGATTAGCCCAATAAGAAGTAAAGAATTTATTATAATTTTCGGTCCAGAGGCTTGCTTTAGGTTCGGTTCGTTGACCAAGTTCTTAGTGAAAAAAAAGGTAAAGAATTTTATAATTGTATAAAGAGAATTTGATGTGACAAGTAAGGTACCGAAGAATATACGAAGTTTTTTAAAAAAGAAACGCAAATTTACGCGGACTAGGTTTAGACTAGGGACTAGGTTTATTCGATTTTCGATTTTTACGTAGCTTGCCAATTTTTGGCCAAAATCAACACTATTCAAAAAAAATTTTAAGAGGCCCTTGAAAGGACGATGCTACGACACGATTGAGGCGATAAGTTCGGCATCGAAGGAGGAGCTTAGCAAGGTCACAAAAATGAGTTTTTTAAGTGCTTCGAGGATTGGAAGATTATTTGAAGGGGACAAAATAGATATTAATAAATAAATAAGTTCTTTTTGAAAAATACACAATTTTTTTGCTTAAATAGATTTTTATTTAATTTTGTTTCTAAATTTTCTGTCACCTTGTGTAAATTTGGCAACTTAATTTAGATTGTGCATGAAAAATACACAAGATTCACCAAACCACAATGTAAACTTTTTTTCAGTTTTTCGAATTTGTTTTGGGAAATAGTCCATCATGTCTGGGTTTTTGGGAATTTGAGTCTACACTTAGAAAAAAATCAATCTAAAACCAAGATTATAATCTTGAAACGAGACGAAACGGTGTCAGAATTAATTAGGGGGGGGGGGGTATTAAATTATTAATCCGCCGATACTGGGACTTGAGCTCAGTACCTTCTGCGCACTAAAACACTAACACCACCGCTTTACTACCGAGCGTCAACTCCAACCAGTTGCAGTATAAGAGCAGGGATTTTCGCAGCCTGAGTTCATATACTGCAACTGGCTGCGCTTAACAATTGAACCTCTACGGCAAAATCGACTAATCGACCGTGCCAATGTATTATTGAACGAAGAGGTCGTGGTTCGAGTCCCAGGAGCGGGTGGGTTGATGTTTGTAACGCATAGAAGGAAGCATCTCCGACCACATAAAGTATATATATTCTTGATCAGCAAGACGAGATGAGTTCATATAGCCATGTCCGTCTGTCCGTCCGTCTGTTTCTATGCTATCTCCTCCGTCAGTTTAAAAGCTATCTTAACAAAACTGTGCACGAAGCCTTTTGGTACAAATGCGCTGCACATTTGTCGGAACCGGCCGGATCGGATGACTATAGCATATAGCTGCCATAGGAACTATCGGTCGCAAAAGTAGTTCTAGTGAGAAAAACTTTTTTGTCTTCAACGCAAACGTCCCCAATCCTCGTATTTCTTAGTTTTCTATGCTTTTACATAATTCCACCAAGTTTTATGAAAATCGGCCAACTATATAGTATAGCTGCCATACAAAAGATATGTCTGAGAAAAAGTCTTAGTAGGAAAAACTTTTTTGTTTTCAATGCTACCGCTCTCAAACTTGTCACTAATCAATACGATATGCTACTACACAATTCTGCCAAATTTGATTCAAATCGGAAGACTATAGCATATAGCTGCCATAGGAACTACCGGTCGAAAAAGTAGTTCTAGTGAGAAAAACTTTTTTGTCTTCAACGCAAACGTGCCCAATCCTCGTATTTATACGTTTTCTATGCTTTTACATAATTCCACCAAGTTTTATGAAAATCGGACAACTATATAGTATAGCTGCCATACAAAAGATATGTCTGAGAAAAAGTCTATGTATGAAAAACTTTATTGTTTTCAATGCTATCGCTCCCAAACTTGTCACTAATCAATATTATTTGCTACTTCACAATTCTACAAAGTTTGATCCAAATCGGATGACTATAGCATATAGCTGGCATAGGAACGAGCTATTAAAAAAGCAGTTCTAGTGAGAAAAACTTTTTTGTTTTCAATGGTAGCGTCTTTATACCTTCCAAATGTAAATATTATCAGTTTCCACACAATTTCGGGGAGTTCGGTCAAAATCGGATGAACACATCGTATAGCTGCCATATAACAAACTGGGAAGCAAATGCTCAAAGTAGTGGCGCCATCAAGCTACAAGGGTATATAAACTTCGGGCGAGCCGAAATTAGCTTTCCTCTATTTTTAAGCTTGCAAGGTTCTTGAAAACGAGATTTTCAATCTGGATTTTACATAGATTCATTTTTTTTCTCATTTCTCATTCATATTTTGACCAAATTTCTTAAAAACTCTGAGGGAAAACTTTTGACTCTTTTTGATGCTATTGGAAAGTACTATTTCTTAACTTTGATAATAAACTATGCCAAACAATTCTAGGATTTTGTTGAGCAAAGATATACCTTTTGCAATATACATGTTCGAAATAACATTATGTACGGCCTAACCGTTTGCAATGTGGATGTTGTTGAAAGTGTTCATTAAAATTCAACACAAATGGTACACTCAGAAAAAAATATTACCTAAAACTGTCGAAAATTACCAGAAATTTAAGTCCATTTTACCTAAAATGACAGCCAAGGAATATACGGACTTAATTTCAGGCCTCTATTACCTAAAGTGTTCTAGGCAATAAATTTGATTTTTAGGTAAGATATGACCTAAAATTTTAGGCAATGTATGGCCATATAACGTCTGTTTAGGTAAGAGAAAGGCCAACATTTTAGTCAATAAATAAGCTTTTTAGGTAATATGTGACCTAAAATTTAAGGCAATGTAAAACTATTAAACGTCGTTTTTAGGTAATAAGCACCACCCCCACAACACAAACCCTAATCACCACACCTCCACCGCTAAATTGTTCAATTTTTTTCCATGTCCATCCGTCCCATCGGTCAAATTTTAAAGCTTACTTAAAAATTTGAAAGGATATTTCCAGAATTTTTTCAAACATATAAAAACGTTTGGTTTTCCGCTAGTCAATATTATAATATATATGCTCAGTGTCAAAGCATGTTTTACATAAAATTTTTATTTCATTCTTTGCAAGTGAGTTTCGCGAAAAGTTATAGCTGTCCCATCATAAAACCTTTTTTAGAGTACTAAGAATACCCAAAGGATTACTCCTAATTTTTTGGAAAAATCTCAAAATGGCCGTTTTTCCACAAACCGCGATTTAATTTTTTTTCATTAGTTTCGGCGGTTTCTTCCTCCAGTTCAACCATCGCAAATATTTTTATCACAAAGTAAAGGACAAACAATATTTTTTTATATTTTTTTTTATTTTTAAACCCATCAAATATTTAGCTATAAGCAAGTTTAACAAAAAAAACAATCACAATATCTTTGCATCCCACAATGGGAAAACTCTAAACAAAATATTAAAAATCGTGGGAAACTGCTGTTATAGCCTGACAAAAAATTCAAATGTTTGGAGACTATGAAAAAAAATAGTTGCCCACTTCAGAAATAATTACCCATATATGAAATAATAATACTTAAGCTGCCTTCACACTTTTCATATATATATCGAAATATAAGGTTGTCAAACTTCTTCTCTTATCGAATTGAACCTGTCAAATTACATTAAAAAAGCCAACATTTTCCAAATATTAAGTTATTTGCTTTGCTATTACACTATCGTCAGAGAGTCTCTTTAGAGATGTATGATAAGTGTAAAGGCAGCTTAAGTGTAGGAAAATGGCATAATTTTAAGGCAAAGGATTCCTAAAAAATTTAGTCTTTAAACAAGATTGTTTAGGTAAACTGGCCTATATTTTTGGAAATTATGGACTGAAAATCACATTTTAGGTAATAAAATGCATTATCCTAAAATTTAAGGAAAATCTTTTTTCTTATATTGCATTTCATTTTATTATTTCCCACGCATAAAATTGTATATCTTCGTCGAATTGTTTGTTATAAATTTTTTAAAAGCTAACAAATTTTACTATGCGCTGGTTTCATGAAAAGTTCGATCACAAATGTGAGCTCCCCACAGAACGCGCCTGAAGGGACTCGAAATAGTCATTATAGGGAACTGAGGACACTGAGTTTTTCTTCTCGACCTAGAGCCAGCTAACATCTACATTCTAATAATTAGAAAGGTCGCTAACCAACAATTACATTATAGGGAACTTTAAGCTCGAATTAACAAAAATTTAGAAGTGATGGAACATTTCTCTCAACAGATTCGTGTTCAGAGAGTGTTGTTTTTACAGAATTTTTTGAAAACTATACTTCAGTTACTTCTTCTCACTCCCCTCGCTTATAAAAATCACAAAGTGAGAGCTAATTTAGCAAGATTTCAGGTACAAAACTAAACTTATTTGTGCTACCTTTTTCTGAGCGCAGAACCTGAACCTATGGCAGTTTTAAGCAAAGCGATGGTGTGACCCGCATTTTGCCACAAAACCCGACAGAAACTATAATAAAGTACTCGAGCCGACTCGTAAAGATTCTAACGAAAAGGCCAAGCTAACTTCGTCTGTGCCAAAGTTTTTAAACACTTGCAAATGCTGTTTTTGAAATATCAGAGTTTAAGAACGCTGGCGTTCAAATCAAAAATGTTTCTTACTAAAACTTCGTACTTCGTCATCTGATTTTGAACAAATTACGCGAATCCTTTTGAAAATATATAAAATTAAGAATCTCCGGGTTTAAGAACAATAAAATTGAAAACAAATAAGTTTTTCTCACTAAGACACATTTTACGACTGATGCACAGTGTGTCGTTTAGAACAATCTAGAAAATGAAAAACTTTTTTATGAGGATTTTGTACGTATGAGGTCGAAATACGAAAAAAAATTGTTCCGGAGAGGGGAAATGCATCATTAGAGATGGAATTTCCATGTAATATTTTATTTCCGAAAGTATTTATCATTTCTAAATCGCTTAGATAAGTTTTAGGGAAGAAAAATTAATTAGTTTTAACGTATAAGTTTTGTTGAGTTCCCATTTTGTGTGTATCGCAGCGCCAGACTCATTTGAGGCGAAATTTTCTGATCACACATCGAACACAAACTTGTCTATCGAAAAAATAACAACTTTGTTCAAATCGGTGCAAAACAAACTAATGCATTTTGAAAAGACCTTGAAACGACCTTCATTTTCGTGTCAAGCCAAATCGAAACTAGCCGAAACTATACACTTTCTATCCCACTCTTATAAAACAAAAAGAAAACAAAAATCTTTAAAATAAATGCAATTTTTGAAAACTTCACAACTTTTTCAGTCAAATAGTTTTCTGTCCACTTTTGATGCAAAATTCACTATATATATCAGCACCATAATTTAAAACCAAAACATTATGGCGAATATACGTTTTTATTTTCAGTTTAATCAATTAAAGTGGCACTTAATTTCCGACATGGTCATCTACATTCTTAAGCAAAAACATTTCTTATCTTTAATGTAGCGTTTCTACTGACTTTTCAATTCTTGGTTTATTTTATTTTTCCTTTTTCATCGTCTAGATAGCTGAAACGACACACTCTGCGATGGGTGCTATGGCAGCTATGGGATATAGTCATCCGATTTTGACCAAAATTAGCAAATCTGTGTGAAACCATATAATATTATTAATGGCGGAGTTTGGCGACGTTAACATTGAAAACAAACAAGTTTTTCTTACTAAGACCCATTTTTCGACCGATGGTTTCTTTGGCAGCTATAAGATATAGTCATCCGATGCGGTTGGTTCCGACATATTAGCATAGCACTCTGTGCAAAATTTCAGTTCGATAGCTTTAAAATTCGAAAACTAGTTTTGCGTATAAACAGCTAGATGAACAGACAGACGGACGGACAAAGCTCAATCGACTCAGCTTGCCCTGATCAAGAATATATATAGTTTATAGGGTCGGAAATGAATATTTCTATGCGTTGCAAACTTCTGGACAAAATAAAAATATCACGATAAATTCCCTTAAAATTATCCCATCTTTAATTCCTTTAATACTTATCTATTAGATCGAGCAAATAAATGGTTAGTTATGACAGCGTCATACATAATCTACATTGTACATTCACTTAGATTGTGGGAGCAGTTGAAGGTCCTTTTATCCAACCCTTTCCAATCTCTTTAAATATAAAAAAAAAAGAACAAATTATCGTTACAAAACTTACATCCAAGTATAATTCAATATACCGATTTAATTATTATATTTATTCAACAGCTGAGCATTCACTATTTGGGCACAATATCTCAGAAATGATTTCTCTTCATTAATTTCACTTTGATTTTCGACATTTTGTCATAAACAAATTGCACTTTTTCTTTCCAGATAATATTTCTTCAACGACGCGACCAATTTGCTTTGGCAAAAATAACCAAACTGAGCGAAAGCACACGTCGAGCACCGGAAACGCGGAAGCGTTGACAATGACGGCCACTTGTGGAATGGCTGCATCCACCGACTGTAACCGAGGACGAACGTGCCAAGCCAGAAGCGAATCACAAGCCGGACCGAACGAAACGAATGAACACGAGCCGAGCAACAAGTTCGACATGTTGCTGGTTTGAGTTTTGGGGTTGGGCCCACCCACACGAATTTCACGACGTTGACTGACGAATGGAGAACTTTGCTCAAGGCTCAAATGGTGAGTGGAAATGCGAGTGAGTTTTTGCTATATACATACATATATATATATTATTTCAAACAGCCTTCCCCCATGCTGAAATGTATGTGCAAGTGTAAGCTGGAGGGTAGACTAGATGATACTTAATTGAATTTTTTTTTATAAAAAAGGTTCATTTATTCATTTAGTAGCCATAATACTTAATTGTTACAATTTACTGTTGCCTATTAGAATAACTTATATTGTAGTGTAAATGAAATTTCATTTGCTAAGTTTTTGCTGTGGTACATGCTGGTCATAGTGTAGTTCTAGTTGTAGGGACTTCAACTACTAGATTTTGTAATTATGTTACAATTGTGTATTACTTATTATAGCATATTAGAGCTAGATCCTTCTATTATTCAGATCAGTGGGGTGGACCCTTTGAAGTTTCCTTCTAGCCCTGATTCCATTTATTCGTCTCCTTCTGACCACAGGCTGTATAGGCTGTATAGAGTAGGTTCTATAACGCTACCTCAGCTCTTGTGGCATGCAAGGCCATCCTGGACCACTCTGAAGGTCCTTTTGGTAAGAAATGATCTGACCATTAAGTAGATTTGAGGTTTGAGCGTTCCCTTGAGCTTTGCGAGTAGGCCGCCGTGCCAGAGGCTGTATAGAGTAGGTCCTATAACGCTACCTCAGCTCTTGTGGCATGCAAGGCCATCCTGGACCACTCTGTAGGTCCTTTTGGTAAGAAATGATCTGACCATTAAGTAGATTTGAGGTTTGAGCGTTCCCTTGAGCTTTGCGAATAGGCCGTCGTGCCAGAGGCTGTATAGAGTAGGTCCTATAACGCTACCTCAGCTCTTGTGGCATGCAAGGCCATCCTGGACCACTCTGTAGGTCCTTTTGGTAAGAAATGATCTGACCATTAAGTAGATTTGAGGTTTGAGCGTTCCCTTGAGCTTTGCGAGTAGGCCGCCGTGCCAGACGCTGTATAGAGTAGGTTCTATAACGCTACCTCAGCTCTTGTGGCATGCAAGGCCATCCTGGACCACTCTGAAGGTACTTTTGGTAAGAAATGATCTGACCATTAAGTAGATTTGAGGTTTGAGCGTTCCCTTGAGCTTTGCGAGTAGGCCGCCGTGCCAGAGGCTGTATAGAGTAGGTCCTATAACGCTACCTCAGCTCTTGTGGCATGCAAGGCCATCCTGGACCACTCTGAAGGTCCTTTTGGTAAGAAATGATCTGACCATTAAGTAGATTTGAGTTTTGAGCGTCCCTTGAGCTTTGCGAGTAGGCCGCCGTGCCAGAGGCTGTATAGAGTAGGTCCTATAACGCTACCTCAGCTCTTGTGGCATGCAAGGCCATCCTGGACCACTCTGAAGGTCCTTTTGGTAAGAAATGATCTGACCATTAAGTAGATTTGAAGTTTGAGCGTTCCCTTGAGCTTTGCGAGTAGGCCGCCGTGCCAGACGCTGTATAGAGTAGGTTCTATAACGCTACCTCAGCTCTTGTGGCATGCAAGGCCATCCTGGACCACTCTGAAGGTCCTTTTGGTAAGAAATGATCTGACCATTAAGTAGATTTGAGGTTTGAGCGTTCCCTTGAGCTTTGCGAGTAGGCCGCCGTGCCAGAGGCTGTATAGAGTAGGTCCTATAACGCTACCTCAGCTCTTGTGGCATGCAAGGCCATCCTGGACCACTCTGAAGGTCCTTTTGGTAAGAAATGATCTGACCATTAAGTAGATTTGAGTTTTGAGCGTCCCTTGAGCTTTGCGAGTAGGCCTCCGTGCCAGAGGCTGTATAGAGTAGGTCCTATAACGCTACCTCAGCTCTTGTGGCATGCAAGGCCATCCTGGACCACTCTGAAGGTCCTTTTGGTAAGAAATGATCTGACCATTAAGTAGATTTGAGGTTTGAGCGTTCCCTTGAGCTTTGCGAGTAGGCCGCCGTGCCAGACGCTGTATAGAGTAGGTTCTATAACGCTACCTCAGCTCTTGTGGCATGCAAGGCCATCCTGGACCACTCTGAAGGTCCTTTTGGTAAGAAATGATCTGACCATTAAGTAGATTTGAGGTTTGAGCGTTCCCTTGAGCTTTGCGAGTAGGCCGTCGTGCCAGAGCCTGTATAGAGTAGGTCCTATAACGCTACCTCAGCTCTTGTGGCATGCAAGGCCATCCTGGACCACTCTGAAGGTCCTTTTGGTAAGAAATGATCTGACCATTAAGTAGATTTGAGGTTTGAGCGTTCCCTTGAGCTTTGCGAGTAGGCCGCCGTGCCAGAGGCTGTATAGAGTAGGTGCTATAACGCTACCTCAGCTCTTGTGGCATGCAAGGCCATCCTGGACCACTCTGAAGGTCCTTTTGGTAAGAAATGATCTGACCATTAAGTAGATTTGAGGTTTGAGCGTTCCCTTGAGCTTTGCGAGTAGGCCGTCGTGCCAGAGCCTGTATAGAGTAGGTCCTATAACGCTACCTCAGCTCTTGTGGCATGCAAGGCCATCCTGGACCACTCTGAAGGTCCTTTTGGTAAGAAATGATCTGACCATTAAGTAGATTTGAGGTTTGAGCGTTCCTTTGAGCTTTGCGAGTAGGCCGTCGTGCCAGAGGCTGTATAGAGTAGGTCCTAAAACGCTACCTCTGCTCTTGTGGCATGCAAGGCCATCCTGGACCACTCTAAATGTCCTTGAGGTAAGAAATGAAAATAGAAATGAAGAAATGATGACCATTAAGTAGATTTGAGTTTTAAGCGTTCCCTTGAGCTTGTCGAATAGGCCGTCGTGCCAGACGCGGTCAAATGCCTGTTGGATATCCAAGTACGCTGCCACAACGTACTCCTTGGCGTGAAATCCGTCAAGGACGAAGTTGACCACTCTGTGTAGCTGTTCTGGTGTGTCATTGAAGATGGGACCTAAAGGAAAAGTAACTGTCTAAACTCAGAAAATGCTTTTTCTATATCGCCATAGAATTTAGAAAAAATTTTGTAATGAAGAAATTTGATTCTGAAACTTAGTAAAGTTAAACATGAATTTTTTTAGAAAATATTTTTCTAAAATTTAGTTCAAATTTTTCGTGCGAATTTGTGGCTTTTTAGGTTAAATTGTTTTTGAGTGTGAAAGTTGTTATATTACACAAATTTCATGGGAATGCGAGAATAAACTTCCATTCTTTTTGCTCAGTTTCACCTTTTCACCCAAACCGAATATACCCCACTCTCCCGGGGTATCCCAAAAAGCAGTTCTTATCACATTACAATATATTCCCAGCATACAGCACACATGTTCAGTTGCTGCTGCTGCTGCTCCCTCACTTACCCAACGGGGTGGCTTGTGTTTTGGAGTTTCCACGTGCTGTCTCGCCTAACTTCATATCCGAGGGGGGTAGTCAAAGATGGGGGAGTCAGTTGCTGGCTGATTAGCCTGCATTCGACTTTGACTGGCTACCCACACTCCTCCTGGTCCTTTTTGTGTTACCAACTCCATCGGTTCGAGTGACTGAGTTGTATACTATTATTATTATTATCGTCTGTTTGTCTTCGGTCCCTGGTTATCACTCTGTGCTTATGTCCTTATCGGTGGGACTTTATCTAATGATAAACTTATTGTCGTCAGATAATAAAATGTTGTGTTGTGTTCTTTTTTTTCTTGTTTGAAAGTTGCATGTGGTTATTTTCTATATATGAGACTTATTTTGTTGCATTTGTTTGATGTGGCTTAAAAGGGTTTTTTTTTTACTTTACATTGAGGAATAGAGTAGGGAAACATGTAACAAGGAATCGTTACATATACTTAAGAAGACTTAGAGTTAGGGGTCGTTGATTTGAGATATTTCAATACACTGCAAGTAGCATTTTAAGGCAATTCTAAAACTATATATAGTTTCTAAGCCAAATGCTGCAAGTGGTTGTGGTATGAACTGAGTTCCATAAATTATTTTGAAACCATTAGGATACAATTGTATCGAAAAAAAATTGAAGAAAACGCTGACCCGCCAAAAAATTATTTTGTATTGACAACCCTGTTACTTACAAGTGAGTGGAGTGCACAAATATAAATTCAAAAATGCCCGCGGCTGCATTAATTGTTTGGATATTGCTGAAATTCTCGGCGATAGAATTTATCGATAGGTTTGATTCGATACTTCATTGAATTAACCTTTTAAGGCCCCATTTCTCAATGTCCGCTTAGTCAAACTTACCGGCAGGTTAGCCGATTTTGCGTGTCTCATGCTGTCTTTGGCGAGAACCGAGCGGCAAAGTTAACCGCTGCCTCACGATGGGGTCAAATTTTAACCTGCCGGCAAGTTGCGATAGAATTATCGATATTTTTATCGATCGACAAACAGCAGTGTTCAAAATTTGTATTGTTTACTTTGCCAATTGCCAAAACAAAATGTTTATAAATAAACAAATTTCATCAACCACGCAATGGAAATGGAAGATTCAGGCGGTAAGACAATGACAAATGTTTTGAGCGCCACACCGGCATAAAGCAAAGCAGGCAAACTCACTGCCCGCCGTCTGGAAAATCGAAGGAACCACCTGGTCAACGGGACCCCCGATTGCCTCATGCGATGTGGTATAGTGATCTAACCGCTGATACGTGTGCACCATAATGAAAATATTATCCACACGCACGGCCAGCACCTGAAAGGGTATTACCACAATGGCCACATAACCCAAGACGGAGCAACGAATAAATAATTCGAGAGAGTACAGGGAGAGTATTCATTTTTTTCCTGATCTGGATGATGCAAATTTGTTCAACGATTCAGGTTAACAAACTCAGCATGTCAAATAATTCTTGCTAGGATTAGAGCAAAAATTTTCGCTAAGTAACAGGTAAAACCCTAACTTCAGTTGTGATTCAATTTATTATGATTTGGATTGTTAACAGGAATCGTGAATTGTTGTCAGAGAGCAAATTTATGGTGGCGCTGCGCTCTTATGCAAGTGGCTTCTTCCTCATCATTGCGGGCGACTTCTGTTGAATCAGACTTCCTTCGGCAAACCGTGCAGTTAATCAAGATTCCCACTCTATCGCATTACTGGCCACAACAAACAGACACTGACTGATTGATTTTTGCTAAAATTGTAGAAGTCAATTAAATATTTTTAAAGCTTACATATCATAAACAAAAACGTACCATCATTATCAACCACATTTTCCAATCCTGTGGCTGAGCTTGGGATCATGCCACGAATTTTTTGGAAATAGACAAGACTCCAGCGGTGCTGGGAATGCCGCCACAGATCGAGAAGTCTCCCGCTTTTTAATAGCGAATTATTTTCGCGATCGTTTTTTTAAATTCTCGTACTTATCCCGTAAGTATTTCCATGGTCGATGAACTCCGGCATGGCGGCATACGGATCTCCAAGCCCAGGCCTTCTGCTTCCAGGTCTCCGCATCCAAAAATTGATTTGTTTGACTCTAAAAGTCTACAAGCGAATGTTCCTCAGCCGCAGAAAAGTTCTTCGCCCTTGGTCTTTTCGGTGTTCCACAGCGATTGATCATCGCATGCAATTTAATTTGACTATTTTGCCAAATAATTACCAGCGACAACAATAGTAATAAAAAATGCCAAAACAAACAGCTGTTTCGTCGACAGTGTCAGGTCACACTTTTGCAGCGATAGCAATTAATCGTTATCGGGTGAACCTGCCGGTAAGTCTCGTTGAGAAAACCAAAAGACTTTACCACTGGTAATTCCGGCCGGCAAATTTGACCTGCCGGTACCTAACCGCAACTTTTGAGAAATTGGGCCTAAATCATATTTAAATAAACTGCTAATTTATCCACATAATCTTGTTAAATTTATACTTCATTTAAGCGAACAAACTTTTAATTTTGAAAAGAAAATTAAAACTCCGAAATTGATATTGTCACATTTGGATTAAGTTGGCAGGTTTGCTTATTGTTGCTTTCTGCTGCCCTCTGACTTGTGCATTGTTTTGGTGGACAATATTTTAAAATTCAATTTTATTACTTAAAACCCATCAAATCTTTAATAATATTAATGCAATTCGATCAGTTAAGCATTCAAAATATGTTCCTCATTATTATATTTGACTCAAATCTCTCTATTAGCAAAACATAGACCAAATGTCGCCACAAAATTCGCAACATTTGAAAACAACCAAAAGAGGTTTCACGAAGACCGACAATTTGCTTTTGGGTTGCTTTTAGGTTGTGTCGTTTCGCTTAGTCTTATCGTTGTGTTCGTAACAGAACTGTTTTTTGCAGACACTCTGAAAATGTTGACTGTAAATACAAAATTACTTATGATTTTATCTTAGTATTAAAATTGCGTTAATAGAATCGGTTCCTCCCTTTTTCGGGTCCTAGAAATTGAGCAGAATCATTAGTTTTTTGAGTGATCACAATAGTTTTTTATGTAAGGACTGTTTTTCTCGTGTTTTCGAGCGTTTATTTACACGGGTTTCAGTTCTGTCTTCTTTCATTCAGGGTCTGTTTTAGTTCATCTCTGTTTGTCTACTGTATATCCATTCGTATTTTCAGTGTGACCGTTGTCTCTTTTTTAAAATACCTTAGCGCTAAAATACTTATCGATATATTCGTACATATTGGCGGTTATTTTCAAATAATTCCAAAGTCTACACTTGGACATTTTTTTTTAACAACTTTTCTATGATAAAGTGTAATAACTTTCAAGGCGCTGGATTATTTGGTAAGCTTTCTTCAGTAAAGTTTCTTGAATTGTTTGAAATTTAAAGTTTTTAAAATTTTTTGAAAATTTTTAAATAAGCAAAGTCAACAATTAAGACAGGTTGCCTCAAAAGTGAGCGCTAAGATATCATACACAGAGGGAAAAATCCGATAACATTGGACTCAAGATGAGCACAAACGTTACCTTTTACTGTGCATGAACGATTTTTCTTATTTGTAGTACAATGTTCTCATTTCACTTCATTATACCCTTGTAGAGGGTATATTAAATTGTCCAGATGTTTGTAACGCATAGAAGGAAGCATCTCCGACCACACAAAGTATATATATATTCTTGATCAGCATGACGAGCTGAGTTGATATAGCCATGTCCGTCTGTTTCTATGCTCTCTCCTCCGTCAGTTTTAAAGCTATCTTAACGAAACTTTGCACGAAGCCTTTTGGTACAAATGCGCTGCACATTTGTCGGAACCGGCCGGATCGGATGACTATATCATATAGCTGCCATAGGAACTATCGGTCGAAAAAGTAGTTTTAGTGAGAAAAACGTTTTTGTCTTCAACGTAAACGTACCCAAACCTCGTATTTCTAAATTTTCTATGCTTTCACACAATTCTAAAAAGTTTTATGAAAATCGGACAACTATATATTATAGCTGCCTTACAAAAGATAGGTCTGAAAAAACCATCGGTCGAAAAAGTAGTTTTACTGAGAAAAACTTTTTTGTCTTCAAAGCCAACGTCCCCAATCCTCGTATTTATAAGTTTTCTATGCTTTTACACAATTCTACCAAGTTTTATGAAAATCGGCCCACTATATATCATAGCTGCCATACAAAAGATATGTCTGAAAAAAGACTTAGTAGGAAAAACTTTTTGTTTTTTATGCTATCGCTCCCAAACTTGTTACTGATCAATATTATATGCTACCACTCAATTCTGCCAAGTATGATCCAAATCGGATAACTATAGACTATAGCTGCCATAGGAACTATCGGTCGATAAAGTAGTTCTAGTGAGAAAACCCTTTTTTGTTTTCAATGGTAGCGGGTTTATACCTTCCAGTTGTGAATATTATCAGTTTCCACACAATTTTGGGGAGTTTATGAATGATGAATATATCGTATAGTTGCCATATAAGAAATTGGCTAGCAAATGCTCAAAGTAGTGGCGAAATCTATTACTGAGTTTGGGAAAAATCTCAGATAAGAATGTTCGACGAAAATCATTTAAAACCTTAATTTATATAAATTATACAAGCAGCAAGGGTATATAACCTTCGGTCGAGCCGAAGTTAGCTTTCCTCTTTTTTTTTAAAGTTGACGCCAAATTCATTTTTCAAAGTATTGCCCATCGCTAGCCACTACTTTTTCCCATCTTTCTGGCAATTTTCGGTTACCATCCGGAAAAAAATATGCGTCTTTTGATCCGATCCCCGAATCTATCAAATTTTGGAGTTCTTCAAAAGAGCGAAAGTGCTGATCCTCAAGGGCATGCGTCATCGACGAAAAAAAAATAGTAGTCGGAATGGGAAATGTGTCGGTTACACGGCAGGTGGAGTAAGACTTCCCATTTCAGCGTTTCAAGGTATGTTTTGATAGGCTGTGCAGCATGTGGCTGAGCGTTGTAATGTTGCAAAATTACCTTGTCGTTCCTTTGCTTGTATTATGGCTGTTTTAGCTTCGATGCTCGTCTCAAACGCTTCAATTGAGTTCGGTAGAGTTGCCCTGTTATGGTTTCATCCGGTGGTAGCAGCTCATAGAACACCACACCCAATTGGTCGAAACAACTACCGTGAATATTCGGCTTTGGCATCGATTATGGCTTATGTCCGGGCAGCCCGTATAATTTTTTTCGCTTGGAGCATGTTCCCGAAGGCTTCTTGCGGCATTCGATAGCTTTTAGACGATTTGTTTCTTCAGGTGAAAGCAGAAAAGTAAACTTTCCCGCAAATTGTTGGCACAAAAGTGGACACATTCGGAGCACACAAAAACTATGTTGTTTACACTTACTGAAAGAGCAAGCCCAATGATGAGGCTTCAAAATTAAGTTGGCTTACTAAAATAAAACTCATCTATGGCTAATGCGTATCCCAGCTCTGACCTTTCCTTTCTTCCACCAAATTGTTTACCTTATCTGCCCCTCATTCAGCCTGCGATTGCAGCATAAAAATAAGTCAACTTCACTATCAAGTGCACTCCAGCACTCCAACATTCTGCGCGCCGTCGCTTCCACTTGTTCATCCGCAAATGCCCCTTCAGCCAAGTGTTGCCAAATACAAATTGACAGTTAATATTTTTAAACTAGCGAGTAGAGCTGGGAGTGAATGGAAGCCTTGTCGACAAGGACATTATGTAAATCACACGACGACTACGACGACGACAGGCGTGCAGGAGTGGGTGTGCTGGTTTGTGGAAATAATAAACAGAAGAATAAAAGGGCGCAGAGTAAATGGAGGCCAAAGCCGACCGGCAGCTGCTGCTGCTGCTGCTGCAATTGCGTGGGCCATTCTCTGGCCAAAGAGCCTTTTGATTATGCCTTAACAGTTCGTCGTAGTTCTGGTTGTTGTTGTTGTTGTGAGTTGGCTTTTGGAACTGCACCCTTATAACATATTAAACCGATCATTGTACACGACAAGCATAGCTCAAACAAAACAAAAAAAAAGAAGGCAAACAAATGCATAAATAACGAAATATCCACACAAGCTAGACTTTGTATTGCGGTTGCAAAAAGAGTAAAAAGTGCGTAAAGGGACTAGGATTTTTGAAAATGAAGTAAAGAGATGGAATAGAAATGCAGTATTTACGGAATGTTACATTGCTAAGTGTGTCTTCAGGATGGCGAAAGTTAAATATTGAGAAAACAAGAGGTAATTTTTTAACCAGGAATCCAAACCGTTTGGAAAGCTGGGACTGGTTCGGTTTAGTGGTACACAGAGGCTTTAAGCAGGACTGCGATCTGGCTTAGTCCCGGAATTCCGAGGATAAATAACAAACAATATTTGAAAAAAAAAATAAGCCGGAACTTGTTCTAAACCAAAAATTTCGGTTCGGCTCAACAAAAGCTATAGACTTTTAAACAATCAAACCTACTGCCCAACGGCATTTTATTATCTAGGTGATTTGGGCGCGCGAATGCCTCTCGAAATCGACAGAAAAGTATTTAATACAAATTTTTAGAAATATCTTCAGAAATATTAATAAAAACGCAGCCCTTAGAGTGTCCGTTTTTAACATAATCGAATACAAAGTTTGATAAATGCTTTACAAAAGCAAAAAACCTAACATTGGTAATACTTTTCATAGACTACAGACTACAGAGCTTAAATGGTGTTGAGATACTGTTGTATTCGCTATGTTGGTGTTCAACATTTAACTTATTTCAAAGTTTTAAATACATGCGCTAGAAATAAGAAAAATACCTTCAGTCATTTCAAACATATATCCTCTATCTACACAAGAAAATCGTAGAATTGTAGTAGGAGTTTGTTATAATGTCAAAGAAAGTCAAAACAAAAGAATGGATTCCCCACGTGACGGACCATTTCCGAAAACAGATTCGTGTTCAGCACAGGTAAATCATCTAGAATCAACACCAACCCTTCAATATACTATAAAAAAGTCTAATGTAGTTGTCTAGCACAAGACAAATGTCTAATGCAAGTCTGGTCCTGATTTTAAGTTGGGTTCATACAATATTGTATTTTAGCCTAATCGAAATCGATGGATATTTTTATACCCTTGTAGAGGGTATAGTAAAATTGTCCACATGTTTGTAACGCATAGAAGGAAGCATCTCCGACCTCATAAAGTATATATATTCTTGATCAGCATGAAGAGCTGAGTTGATATCCGTCTGTTTCTATGCTATCTCCTCCGTCAGTTTAAAAGCTATCTTAACAAAACTTTGCACGAAGCCTTTTGGTACAAATACGCTGCACATTTGTCGGAACCGGCCGGATCGGATGACTATAGCATATAGCTGCCATAGAAACGACCGGTCAAAAAACTAGTTTTAGTGAAAAAAACTTTTTTATACGTCCCCAAACCTCGTATTTTTAAGTTTTCTATGCTTTCACATAATTCCACCAAGTTTTATGAAAATCGGACAACTATATAGTAAAGCTGCCATACAAAAGAGATGTCTGAAAAAAAGTCTTAGAAGAAAAAACTTTTTTGTTTTTAATGCTATCGCTCCCAAACTTGTTACTAATCAATATTATATGCTACCACACAATTCTGCCAAGTTTGATTCAAATCGGATGACTATAGCATATAGCTGCCATAGGAACGATTGGTCGAAAAAGTTGTTCTAGTGAGAAAAACTTTTTTGTTTGCAATGGTAACGTCTTTTTACTTTCCAATTATGAATATTATCAGTTTCCACACAATTTTGGGAAGTTTGGTAAAAATCGGATGAATATATCGATTAGCTGCCATATAACAAACTGGCAAGCAATGGTCAAAGTAATGGCGCCATCTATAGCCGAGTTTGGGAAATAACTCAGCTAAGAATGTTCGACGAAAATCATTTAAAAACTTAATTTTATAAATTATACAACCTACAAGGGTATATAAACTTCGGTCGAGCCGAAGTTAGCTTTCCTCTATTTTTTTTGTATCAGGTCTGTTCCCATTTGCGATTGGAAATCCGAAGCGTTTTCATTATCTTTTTCGATAATTCAGCTGAATGGTAACCTTTACAATTTTGATCAACCTGGGCAAGCGCTGATGCGAAATTACGAACAGCTCGGTTTCATTTCGATCGTTTTTTGCTTTCGTCTACTTGCAATTTCTGAGGTACAACTTTGACAAAATTATTTTAAATAAAAGTGTATGCTCAAAATATGTATTTGAGTTATAAAATTACAAATATTTAATAGATGAAATGAATAAACGCTGACATGAATATTGTCAATTACTTTTCATTCCACTGATAAAAGCAAAACTTTTGGAATCGAATAACTTTCGGAAAGAGTGGTGAAAAGAGCGGAGAAAGAAGGTGGAAAGAGGGGGAAATATTGGGAAAAAGTGTGGAAAGAGGGGGAAGAGAGAGTGTGGAAAGAAAGTGGGACCATTAAGGGAACAGTGTGAGTAGAGTGTGGGAACAGTGTGGTAACAGTAGGGCAACAGTGGGGGAACAGTGGGGGAACAGTGGGGAAACAGTGGGAAACAAGAAACGCTATAAATTACCCGATTTACAGTTAGAGCTTAAAAAACTTAAAAGTACAGTTTCCAGTGTGATCACTGTGATCAGGATTTGGATCAACTAATAGCCTATTTCCACTGGCTTCATTTCTTATTATTTTCATTTCTAAAAATGATGCTGTTTCCATTGACAAATCTTCATCATTTTGATATTCGCAATGCCACGTTGACAAAAACAGCTGAATGGTTTGATTTAAAGAACGGGCGCCACTTTCAAACTCACGCGAACTTTTTGGAATACTTGGGAAAAAAAGACACATCCGTCAGGAATGCAATTACGAGGGCGAACGCATTGTTATCGCCCTGAATTATCAGCAGAAAGCTAAATACACAACTTTTTTTTACTAATTTTTATTTTAAACAAAGTTGAGCCTACTTCTTAAATTCAAATCTACAGTTTATTGGTGATGACACTTTCAATTTCCAGAGAGTAGCGAGTACTTTTATAAAAAATACCAAATTCCTTCGTGGGGAATGCCATCATTTTTGAGAAATGAAGGAAATGAAGGGCAAAATGCAACAACAATTTGTATGGAAGAAATGATATCATTTTCTTCATTTCTTGTCATTTCAAGAAATGAAGCTTCATTTCTTTGGTGGAAATAGGCTATAAATAAAAAATTTGTGCTAACAAATGTACCTGCCCCCACCCATAATATGTACGTAAGCCTTAGGCATCATTGTGATATTAGATAGCGTATTTGTAACAAAAGGCTTCGTGCAAAGTTTGGTTAAGATCAGGGCTGCAAACCCAAAAAAGGTTTCGGAACCTCAGGTTTGCAGGTTCGAACCAAAATTTACCAACGGTTAAGGTTCGGAAATTTGAGGTTCGAGGTTTTCGGGCTTTGGTTTTGGTTCGAACCTTGGTTCGTTACACGTTTTACCCAATATATTTAAAATAACAATAAATTTTATTAATATACAAAAAATTATTCAGTTTTTATACCCTTGCAAAGGGTATTATAATTTTGCCCAGAAGTTTGCAACGCATGGACACATTCATTTCCGACCCCATTAACTATATATATTCTTGATCAGGGCGACGAGCTGAATCCATTGAGCTTTGTCCGTCCGTCTGTCTGTCTGTCTGTCCGATCAGATGACTATATCTTATAGCTGCCATAGGAACCATCGGTCAAAAAATGGGTCTTAGTGAGAAAAACTTTTTTGTTTTCAATGCCAGCGTCATAAAACTCGGCCATAACTAATTTTATATGCTTTCAAACAGATTTGCAAATTTTGGTCAAAATCGGATGACTATAACATATAGCTGCCACAGGACCGATCGGTCGGAAAATGAGTCTTAGTGAGAAAAAACTTTTCTGTTTTAAATTTTATCTTTCTTAAGCTCCGCGATTGTTAATTTAATATGTTTTCAAAAGGATTCGCGAAATTTGGTCGAAATAAGATGTTTATCTGTCGGCAAATGGGTTTTAGTTAAAAAATTGTTAGATTTTTATGTAAGCGTTCTTAAACTCTGACATTTCAAAAACAGCATTTGCAAGGGTATAAAAACTTCGGCATTTTTGTTTACTTAAGTGTAATATACATTTTTAATTTTAATTTATGAGTAGTATGTCTTCGAGTAGTTGACTGTCTATGCTACTTCTTTGATCAGACAAAATAAATTTTAAGGTGGAAAAAGCTCTTTCAACTGAGACTTGAGTGGATGGCACTGATAAGACAGTTAGCGCAACAGCTTTAAGCTGATTACATTGATGAGATGTCCAAAACTTTAAAATGTTGGATCTAGACGGTTATCAATCAATTATCTATCAATGCCATTGAAGGCTCTAATGATGTCATTAATCGTTTTATTTTTGGAAACACTTTGCTGTTCGTTAACATTGCGGAGATAACTTTCTACATCGTCAGCCAAATTCGGAACCTCAACACTGTTTAAGCTTTGAAGTCTATGAAAAATATTATCAATGTGTTGTTTGCAGAGCTCGCAAATAACCCTCAACACTTTTTTCAGTTCGATCAGCCCACTGACGAAACAGAAAAAAACAAAGACGACTCGGTCTCTCACTGAGCAAAACACTTTTTTCCCTCCTCAAGTGTTTTCTGTTGGGCATTTTCGGTTGATCAAAACAAACGAGTCAGACCGTCAATAACAACTGAGAGGGACACTTGTGAGCGAACGCACACGAAAAACTGTCTTCAAATGAGCAAAACACAAAAAGTGTCAGCATAAAGTGTTATTTGGTTTGTTCGTGTGGTATGCGGTGGACTTTTGTACTTATGTACAATGTACATAATTAAATAAATATGGTTTTTAGGCGTTAAGCAATTACCAAAAACTAATATTTTCTGCATTTCATTTGATAGGTTAATAATAATAAATTTTTCCATACTACACATATGTACAAAGATCGTTGACTGAGACAAACACAGTCACTCACACACACACACACACACACAGGCATCCCAGTCACAAACACGCTTACATTCTTAGAAGACACTTTGGAAGTCCGCTCTCGGCAAAACGGTCAGTGAAAGACATGAGCAAAACAGAAACGAAAAAAGCGATCTTTGGTTGATCGAAAACAGCTATTGAGCTAAACAGAATTGAAAGTGTCTTTTAGCAACCTCTTTTCGATGTGTCTGTAACAGAACAGTTTAATAGAGACACGCTGATAGTGTTAACAGTTTTTTGCAAGCTCTGGTTGTTTGCTTTTGCGAATCACTTAATAGACTTTGGAATCGAGGGTCTAGAATCACAGAGGCTAGTATGGGTGGAGATTTTATGACAAATTCGGAACGTCTTTCTAGAATTTTTAACAAAATGGCATTAAACCTGCCTGGTGATTTTGAGACTCTGTCGGACAACATTGACCAGATAACAAAAAAGTCGCTAGGAAGGAGATCAGATTTCTGAAGTTTTAAGGAAGCGTCATACAGTGGACGTAGTACTGAAAAAACGGCATCTACTTTTTGCCATTCTGCTTGGCTTAAATGTAACGATTTTATATCGCTCGAGTGCTCGATGCAAAAATCTTTGTAGAGTTCCATCTTGTAAGACAGTCGAGAATTGGTTTCTTTAAATTGCTTGCAAGCAACAAATTGAGGCATGTGGGAGTTCGTAGTTTTTTGCAAACTAATCTAATTCTGGACATATCAATATGTAATTCTTTAAAGAAATCCAAGGCAACTAAATTAAGCGTATGCGCTGCACAACGTATTGTAGTTATCTGATTATCCTGTAAATCCATATCTACCATACTGAGTGCGTCGCAACTGCATTCATTCTCAGCATCATCCAGTTCAGCTTTGCAAATGTTTTCGATTATATCGCCCACACGAACCATGTTGGCTCCGTTGTCAACTGTATAGGTGTACACCTGACGCATAGATACATTGTAGGACTGTAAGACGTCGACTATAATTGATGTGAGATTGTCGCTCGTGTGCTGGTTATGGACTTCTTTTATTGCTAGTGTATAGATCTTCAGTTCGCCCTCTAAAATAATTTGCACATATTTGCCAATTATCGACCGGTCTAAACGTATTCACTTTCACATTTACTATTTTCGTCCCCTTGGTTCGGTTCAGGGTTTGGTTCACAGTAAAAAAAAGCCGGAATTCCGGGTTCGAACCGGTTCGGTTCAAAACCGGTTTGTAGCCCTGGTTAAGATAGCTTCAAAACTGACGGAGGAGATAGCATAGAAATAGACGTACGTAGAGACGGACGGACAGACGGAATTAATGGTCTAACTCTTATATTTAGATTTTGGGTTCATTTTCGTTCAATGAATGCAAAAATTTTCCACGCCTGCTTAAAGCTGAGAAAATGTAATTTTAAAACCACTAAAAATATTAATTCACCCTCCCTAAAAAAAGAAACCACATTTGACCTTAATATTCCAAAACAGACTTCCAGACTCTCCCCCTCCCACCATATCCCTTCCCTATTTACAAAATAAATAAATATTACAAGGGGCGATTATGTGAGAAAAAATGTACGTCAGTCAAGGATTCTGTATTCTGGATTCGGGTTTGGCATAATAAATGCAAATATGCCAACTTACTGACCCAACCCACCCACCCACCCATCCCACCCATCCCACCCCATCTAATCAAAGCAGGAGGATCTAAAGCAGCTGTCGACAACGACGAAGACGACGACGACATTTTGCTATTGACATTTGACAGGCCGCGTGGGTTGGTTGGTTGGAGCCCAGAGGGTATGGTCGGGGTACTTAACTGCCTGTTCTTTACTTTTTATTGCTTGATAATATTTTCTCTAAAATAACCGCGGGTGTGATTTTTTTCTTCTTCGAGCTAAGCAGCGGGTTGCGTTTGAAATTGGAATTGCTGCTGCTGCTGCTGCTGCTGCTGCGGTGTGGGTAAAGACTCCTGAAGGCCTTGTCATGATTAAATTTGTGTCTTAAACGTGTTAAACTAAGCTCTCCGGCTACTGCTTAAATATGCTTGTCGTGTAGGCTAAAAATATTCGGTAGAGAAGCGTCATTTTGATTGCATTAAGCGAGTGGGGTGGGGTTTAGATGGGGGTTGAGAGCAAGTGATAATAAAATATGAAATAATCTTGGGTCTTAAGAATCAGCTCTAACATGGAACCGGGCTTAGAACAGCTTTGTTATATTTATTGAAAGGGCCTTGGGTACTTTGTGGGTAGATTTCTTAGATCTATCTTCGGCAAAAATTCTTAAAAATTCTCTAGTATCAGTAAATCAGCTCTACACGCTGTGCTTTTCGTGTTGAAATTGCTTCGTCAGAAAACAAAATGATTTTTCAACTAACCTCAAGTTGGAACCAATATTCAATGACATTTTTTGAGGTTGAATTTTAAATCAGACTAGATTAAATTTTAAATTTTCTACATAGACAATTGTCTACAATTTGCCGCTCTCTCCCCCCTCATCAAAGACAAAACGCAAATGCAATTTCACGGCTATTTGATTTGTGCAAAAAAAAACCTTCGTTTTTCCCAATAATGAAATAAATGAGCACAATTTTCAATTTGCCACGCAGATGAGCCACAAACAGGGCCATGCAACGTGAACTGCAACATTCTGACAGGGCTTTAAGCCAAGTGCAAACAACATATTCAGTTAGCCAGAAATGACGTGAAGTATGCAACATGTGCAACAATTAGCGGTATTTTTGGAGAGAATAGTAGACTTTGGCAATTTACACGTACCTGTCCCTGTTGATGCTTGCGCCAGTGTACGTGACATTTGGGCAATTGGCTGTTTGGAAGTTATTCAAGTGGTTACAGGGGAGAACAGCAGGTTCAAATGCAAGAGTCGGACACTGAGCAAAAATGAAATATGTTATTTTCTAAGAAATTTTGACATATACCGGAACGAAACGAAATAAACCGATTCAAATCACGTATCGGAACCGATACAAATATTTTTTTGAGAACCGAAAACCGTTAACCGTTATTAATGAAACCGATAGAACCGGAACGAAACCGAAACGTTGGTACCGGTACAGTTTCTGTTTTTTTTTCGCCTTTCTACAGCGCTTCGCAGTTTTGGTCACGCGTTGAAGATCAACCTACAGGATGCTAAAACATTTGCTGGCGGAAGACATCTTCAACATTTGCTCCAGTTTTGCGGCTGCAGATAAGGACTTTCTTCTACACCGGAATGTGTGGGACTCAGTTCGCGAAATTTTACGCATATTAGAACCAGCGGAGGTGGCCACAACTAAACTTCAACCGAAAATCTTGTTTTTGGTGATTTTTATTCCATTTGGATACACTGCAAATTGGAAATATCAAAAAATTCGTCCTGTCTTGCGAAAAAGGAATAAAATATTTTAGATTTATCTCAGAATTCAATTTTTCCAATGTTAATAATAAGTAGTACTTATACCGGTACGTACCGGTACACAGTGGTTTCTGCCATAGGCCAAAAATAAAAAATGCTATGTGAGAATTTTGGCTTAAAACGTGTTGTCTCTATTGTATAGTTGATCTCTATTATAGTTGATTTTGTTTCATTATAACCGTACTCTATAAGAATGGCTTCAAAAGAGAGAGCATAAAATATATTTGTTCCTACTGTGGGAGCTTTTTGAGATTTAAGTGAAATTTAAAACAATATTAAATCAAGCTTATATTAAAGAAAATGAAACTGAATCGTCAAAAGAAAGGTACTAACTTTATTTTTTAATAAATTAAATGATTTTAATTTGTTGAGTTCTTTTTATAAATTTTATGTTTTGTCAGTACTTTATTTTTGTGTTCTATTGTTCATGTGATACAATTTCAGCTAAAGTAATAGTTATGATCCCTCCTGATTCCCCCAATGGGACATTTTTGATAAAATTGGTCAACCTTTTAAATTCTAAAACGACAAAATTTAGCTGCCGGAATGTGCCGGAAAGTGTTTTCTTTCCCAAAGCCTAAAGTGTGCTTGTTTGTTTGCTATTTGTTTCTGCGGTGCAACTATTACTTTCCTGGTCTCTGATGTTGTAGTGTTTTATTCTTTTTTGTGTGCTCCATCCAAGCACAAGTCAATTCGACTAAAATCTGTGTTATTGTTTTCCTGGATTAATTTTAAAATATGAGATGGCAGCGATATATAGTATGTTTTATAATTTATTTTTTTTTTGAGATCTTATAAATTAATTTTATTTTTGTTTCTTTTTATGTCAAGTGGAGGCTTTTAATACAAAATCTAACATAACAAAACAAAATAAACAAAAATTGAAACACAAATAACAAATTTTAATATAACTTTTTCCTAACGCTTGGTAGAATTGTATGGTAGGGGTGGGAGAGTGAGCCGAGCCAATTTGATCAAATCTCATATCTAACGGTTTTATAAAGCCGTAAACAAAGTTTCAAGTCGATATATCTACTGAAAGTGTTTTTACCCAAACATAGTGGCACATAGCGCTGTGACAGTACTTTAAAATTATGGAAAAACATTCTGGTTTAGTGATAAAGAAAAGAGGAATAATCAATCATGAGATTCATAGAGTGGTTCGATCGTCCGTAATGTTTAATTAGATTTGGTCGTACGTTAATTTTTTCCTACTACTATAAAACAATTGGAAATTGTTAGGTTGGGGCACATAATTGGCCACACTTTTAAAATTAACAATCCATCTCTCTTTGCTGACGACACTAAATCCATTACTTTAACCGTTATGACGAAAGGCTGGGGCTCGTACCTGTGGCTAGAATGGGGAACAACTATTGTACCCCTTCAGGCAGTACTGTAGTGCCTCGAAAAGCTATATGAAGTGTCTTCACCATCGCACATTGCAATGTTACTTGCAATTTGTTAAATTATGTAGATAACCTGGATTCAGAATCAGAATTCATCCATGACCGGTGTATACAACAGGTCTTCTTCTAGTGGAAATGCAAAAATATAGCAGTAGTAGTAGTAGTAGCTTTTTATTTTTTGTTAACAGAATAAATTAAATTTATATAAATGTATCGCATGGTGTATGTACTTATACACTTTTAATGAGCACACTTGTTGCAGGTTTCAATTGTACTGACTTGACTCAATGTGAGTAAGCTCCTTTTATTTAGAATTTATCATCCCTTATCTTCTAACTTAACTAAGGCAGTATTTGTAAGATAGCTGCGTGTGTATAAATATAGAAATGCATTCGTGGAAGGACTACACATTGCCTTCCACGATGCATATTAAGTGCACCGGATGCCCTTTTCAAGTGGTTCCCATGGTTGATCCTTTTCAAGTGCTGTGTGTACTGGGCTGGGCTGATCCTCGTCACTGCGGCTATTAATATTTAATACTATTACATAAGGTGACATGTTTATGACACACATGGCGACATAGGCTACATATTTAAATATGAGATTAACACTACGTGTGGGCCGAGTTGAATATCATGTTCAAGTTCGAACACATGGTATACAAAAAAAATTAAAAAATAAAAAGTTTAGTTTCTAGGCGACTTGGTTAAAGAACCGTCTGTCGCTCACCACCTCGCACCCTCTACACGTAGCCTAATACACCTGGCTTCCCGGGTTTTCCCCAGATACCAGATCGTTCAGCCATGCGCTTTGGGTTTGAGGATTAGTGCGCTAGCATGATTTACAAATATTATAAATATGTAATACATTAAATAAAACATCATTTCCTTTTAAAATAATCCCGTTTTGATTCTATTTCTATAAACTATGGCTTTAATCACATAACTCTGCAGCTTTGACCAGTCCGCGCCGTTGAGGATGTTTAATATTTCGTGCGGAAACCGGGTATATTTTCCGAAAATTGAGAGCCGGAGTTCCCGAAGAATATGGCAACCTCCAATGAAATGGATGACATTTTCTAGCTCCCTCCTGTTACAGAGAGGGCAGTTTGTGTCACTCCTCGTGACATTCGGGATAAAGTTCAAGTTTAATAGCTTCTCCGGGATTCTTCAACAAATTTCATCCAATATGCTGCATCCATTTTAATTGTGATGTTCTTAGCCCAAGTTTTCCATGTCGCATTATCTTCAAGATTTAGTCGAACTCCATGATACGCGGCTAGACAGCTGTACCCACTCTCTGAAACATTGCAGACGTTCTTTTAATATATATTCTGCCATGATCCTAGTTACCCTTCTTTCTTCTATCGATATGGCTTTATGCATATAATAGAAGTGCAGATTAACTGTATATAAATGAAGTAACGATAGTCCGGTCTCCAGATTTAACATTCTGTTCGATGTGTATTGTGGTAGACTCAAAATTTTCTTAAGAAAATTGACTTTCCACTTCTTCGTATCGTTGTATCCCCCATACTTGTGCTCCATAACACATTATTGCCCTCACTGCGGCATTAAACAGCTCATACTTTGTGCTGGTAGGAACCTCTTTTTTGCCTAGTATCGTTCTCCAAGGTGAAAGTTGAATTGGACATTGTGATAATGCAAAAATATATTAAATATTTTTAATTTTTTAACCTTTAATTCCGATTTCGACCAAATTTTGCGAATATGTGAAAGCATATAGAATTAGTAACATTAAAAACAAAAAAAATTTCTCACTTAGAACCATTTTCGACCGATCGGTCCTATGCAATCATAAGATATAGTAACCCGATGTCGATCAACTTTTTCAAATTAGTTTGAAAGCGTTTAATATTAAGAATCACCAACCTTAAGAAAGATTTACTTGAAAATAAAAAAACTTTTTTTCACTAAGATCCATTTTCCGACCGATCGGTCGTATGGCAGCTATAAGATATAGTAATCCGATTTTGTCCAAAATTTTGAAATCTGTTTGAAAGCATATCATATTAATAATGGACGGGTTTGAGGACGCTAACATTGAAAACAAAAAAGTTTTTCTCAGTAAGAACGCCCTGATCAAGAATATATATAGTTTATGGGGTCGGAAATGAATATTTCTATGCGTTGCAAACTTCTGTGTAAAATTATAATACCCTTTGCAAGGGTATAAAAAGCCGGAACTTTGTTTCATATTGATATATTTTTCTGAAATTGTATAAAAAAATAAACTTGCGACTTCTAAAATCTATAGCAAAGTGTGCTGGTGATGGAACTTGAGGTCCTTGGGCTGGTTACACCTACAGTTTTACTCATTTTAACAGTTTACATGGCTATATCAGAGTGCAACAGAGATTTGCATTAAGTACTATCGAGCCAGCTTGATTACCCCTGGTAAAAACTCGGTATAAGTAAAAGTAAAAAAGCATGAGAGGGGGTCGGGAGGTCCCTGAAACAGTACTGTACAGACAAACCAATTGCTTTCCGAATGTAATTAATCTGTGTTTTCTAGCAGTGTAATTTTTCAAAAGAGTTGTGCAAGTTATACTGTTCCTGAGGCGAAGCTTGACAAATGTACATTTAATTAGCCCGTTTTCTGCTGCGTATTTCTTGATTTGTTGACAACTCTCATTTGAAAGGCTTCAAAAAGACATCCTCAATATCTCAACGCGCAACCCCCCACCCATCTCCCCTCACTTGTACCGGGGAACATCCACTTGTTGAGCAAACAAAATAGAAGAGGAGAGAAATCGCGTCACTTGAATCCTTAGAAAAATCAAAAACAATTAAAGTTTGTCCAAGAAAAACAACAAACAGAACTCATCAGCATTCCGCACACACACACACACACACACACACACATGTGTGCAAACATGTTCCACATGCTCTCTTATGCCACCCACAAACCACACTAACACCGCAATGAAAAGATAACGTTGCCTACTTTTGTGCGCGCCCGTCGCCAACGCAAACAACTTTTTTGCGTGACGTCGTTTGACGTTGCCTCTACCCCTGCCCCGGCCCCTGCCACCGCCCCTTTCCCCTGGCCGATAAATAAATTTGTACATTTGGTGTAAATGTAAATAGATTGTGTCTCTGTATGCGTACGTGTGTGTGTGATTAAAGGGTGGCTCGGGCTTGGTCAAAGCGGCGCCAGGCAGTCGCTTGGATCAAACTACGAATACGAATAATACTGCATCCTTCTCAAGCCTCATTGTCATCCTTGTTGTTGGTGGAGAAAATTAAAATATTCATGGGTGTTTGCCTTTTTTGCGCTGATGATGGCCTTGAAGTGATGGAAATTTAGAAAAATTTAGTTTTATAATTAAAAATAATACCCAGGCATCTATTTCAATTTCACGCGACTCATTCACAGGCGGCCCATGTCATGGACAGTTTCGTGCAGGCCTTTTTATATAACAACTTTGGATAATGCGCCATCAATAACAATTATTCGATATGGTCGTGTCATTATGCCAGGTGCAAATCGCCAGGCCATCAAAGCCAGGACATTCCAATTAATCCCGCTTCATTGACTTGTAATTTAAATGCTAATTTTTCCAAGTTTAAAAAAGTAAACTTTTCGCTGTTTCAAGATATGCGCTGTGCATTATTTTACTTGTATTTTATTCATAATCACAAATCAGGCGGAAAGGTGTAAACTTTTGATTACATTAACATTGTAAAGCAGTTGATGACGTATGTACCATACAAGTGTGTGTGTGTGTGTGTGTGTGTGTGCTTTAAAGCCTTGCCTTGGCTTTTTAATGACACCAATTAGCAACTGTTGCGGGCAGTGAAGCATCAATGAGCGAAGGAGCGAAGGCAGGGGGGGGGGGGGGAACCAACGTAAGCCGCAGAGTCTTTCACATGTGCATGCTGATGCCTTCTGGCTCGTTAAGTCAAAATGTGGACCATAAATGCTCAGTCTCTGTGTGTAAATAATAATTATTTTTGTTTTCAATTGAGAAAAGTCGGCAAGATGTCTCTTTGAGTTTTTTGGGGCCCAGTGTTAAAGTGTAAACTTTAGCATAAGAGTTTCAAAGTTTTACCAAGAAATGTACTTTTCATCAAGGAGGCAGTTTGGCTTCTACAGACTGAACAAAATACACAAGAATTTCACTTCGTTCAAAATATTATATGAAATATATATGCCCTCCCAGCGCGCGTTAGTATTTTTAATACAAAACAAAGAAGTGAAGCTTACATTTCAATTGCCATCTATGAAATCTTCATGATAATCCAAACTCAATTTAAAATTTTACAAATTTCAAGATCTTCACCATCTATCTATTCAAACGTGTTCATAATCATCTAAACTCATACGAAAATGTGTAATTTTCAACATTTTTTAGAACTTTGGATCCATGTCCATGGGTACGGAAACGGCCGCGAAATGAAAAACTCTATATTAAAAAAACTGTTAAAGAATTTTTTCGTGTGGCCGTTTCATATTCGGTTTCTACCAATCGCGAAAAATGCTTACGTTTGCCACTACGTTTTGTTCAAAGTTAACATGGCCTTTAAGCACGGTGTATTTGCATTTAATAAAATAAAAAATATCTCTTTCACAAAATCGTTAAATTATACTTCCATTTCATTTCTTCAGTGTTTTTAATCGTACAAATAAACCCAAAAAATATTATATTTCATATATTACTTAATTTCTATGGCAATAAGGCATAACAGCATAACTCGAGTTATGTTAAATTTGAGATTCTAATACCAATGGTTTTAATTCTATATTGTGTCCAAATTTCACACTAATCGGATGTGTGGTTACCAAGATAAAACGGTAAAACTAATCAACATACACACCTGATCATATTAATAGGTACACACATCAACTCTGACTTTAAGGTAAAAGAAAACAGTTTTATTCATTGTTTCAAACTTAAAATTTGTTCTCATTGGTTCTTAAACTATTTGTTTTTAATAAAATAAACTTAATTGTAACATAGAATAATAATATAACATAAAAGAGATCATTTTGTGTTTCAGATACGTTTTCAGTGTGATCATAATAATAGGTACACTTCATGTGTTGGTAAGAAAACAAATTTTTATTTCCATTTTGTGTTCTTTTTTTTAGGTAAATTAGTATTTCCTAACTTAGTATCCAGTGTATCCACCTCTATTTTTGGCCTCTACTGCTATTCTTTTTGGCATACTTTTAATAAGAGCCTGGCAGGTCTCTACTGGTGTCTCATACCACAGTTTTTCCCATAATTTTTGTTTATTTGAAAATGAATGCTTTGCCAATTTTTTTTTTAAGTCTCCCCACAAGTTATCAATAGGGTTAAGGTCGGGGGATTGGCTTAGCCACTTCAGAACGTCAACTTTTTGGTATAGCCACTTCAGAACGTCAACTTTTTGGTCCTCGAAAAATTTAGATAACAGCCTTGGTGTGTGTTTAGGATCATTATCTTGCTGAATTACACAACGTAATGGCATATTTTCCTCAGCATACGGTACCATAACTGTTTTCAATATGGATTTGTACTCTTCAGCATTCATTTTCTTCGTAGTCTGATAAATTGGACCTACGCCGTAGCAGGAGAAGCAATCCCATACCATTATATTGCCACCTCCATGTTTGACTGTTTTTTTTGTAAACCGTGGATGGAATTCCTTTCCATTAGGGCGTCGAACATTCCTTTCACAGTCATTCCCAAAACAAATTAATCTTGGTTTCATCGCTCCATAATATGTTTCTCCATTTTTTCTCCCCGGTGCATCCTACCCAGTCTTTGTGGTCCCTTGCAAAATTTTGCGCATAAGTGGGACTTTTCTGGCAATTCTTCCTGGTAGGTTGGCATCTTGTAGTCGTCTTCGGATAGTTGGAGCACTAACTGAATTCCCAATTTCGGCTGCAATAGCCTTCGATGACTTAAATGGGTCCTTTTTGCTCAAAGTTACTATGTAGTGGTCAAGGGTTTCTGTTGTTTTTTGTGGCCTTCCACGGGTTTCCTGTCTTGGTTTTCTTTCTAATGCATATTTAACAAAATTATGAGACCTGTTCATTAATTTGGCGATGGCTCGTTAAGATTTGCCTTCTTTTCTCAGACTAAGAACCAATCGAGCTTCTTCTTTAGTACAATGAGAATTTCGACCCATTTTTTCTAAAAATAAATAATTATTTAATTCTCTGTATTGTTACCAAAAGATCACTGATTACAAAATTATTCACTTGATACTTGTGAGAAACGGAGACTGTACCTATTATTATGATCAGGCAAAATGTGTGGTGGACTCGCAATTTATAGAAAAGTTTTGATATACGGGGCAGCACCTCTTTCAACTCTTTGTCACAGTGTGGCCAGACATTGACAACAAAAAACCAAAAATTAAAAAGTTGTCAACACTAAAAGTACGAAAAAACCATCTATTATTAAAAAATTCCGGTGTGTACCTATTAATATGATCAGGTGTGTATTTTAGCTGCCATACAAAAGTTAGTTCAGAGAAAAAGTCTTAGTAGGAAAAACTTTTTTGTTTTCAATGCTATCGCTCTCAAACTTTTTACTGATCAATGCTATATGCTACCACACAATTCTGTCAAGTTTGATTCAAATCGGATGACTATAGCATATAGCTGCCATAGGAACGATCTGTTGAAAAAGTAGTTCTAGTGAGAAAAACTTTTTTGTTTTCAATGGTAGCGTCTTTAAGCTTTCCAGTTATGAATATTATCGGTTTCCACACAATTTTGACGAGTTTGATCCAAATCTGATGAATATATCGTCCCCTATATCCCCTATTTTTAAGTTTGAACCTTGTATCAATCAAAGCCACAGGAACAACATTACTTGGACTGGGCATTTTGTAGTCGGTGCACTCGACTGCAGCACTTTTACTTGTTTTGAGTTGAAGATTACTTATTTTGTTCAATTTTTTTCTCTGAGAAATTTTATCCCTATATATTCATATTCGGAATTTCAATCATTGCAAATTTTACAAGGGTTCGGTTCGTAGTCCGAACCCTCATCCTACGCTAGGGATGTGGGTTCCACTATTGTGGGCGTTGGATGGATAAGTGACCAGTCACAGAGTAGGATATCTGTCTCGGGGTTTGAGTAGTTAATGTTTTGAAAATCCTCTATTCTCCGTCTTATGGCAACAATAGTAAGGACATATGGCATAGGTCAAAGAGATTAAGTCATGTCTGGAGAAAGCTGGTCATATAGTAAATGCTTTTTAAAGCAATTTCCGGAAAAACATGGAATATATTCAGGCAACAGTTTTTGGATTTGAAAAAGTTTTTCATGATTATTCTGGAAGAACTTCGAAATTGGCATTCATTTGGTCTGACTAAAATAAGGAACAATTCAAATAAGAAACCTTTTTATTAAAAGCATTTTCTTGAAGAAAAAATTAGAGTATCTCAGTAGTCAAATAACCAGTGATTGGAAAGGTACTCAATTTTCTTACCTAGGTAAGGTGCAAGGTAAATGTCAAAAAATATACCTAGGTAAAGTAAAAGGTTTACCGAATTTCCAGTACGTAGATAAAGGTAAAGGTACAAAGAAGGTACTTTTAAATTTAAAGAATGGTTTAAAAATGGACAATAAGCACAGTCTTATATGCTATCTCGATTTTTTAACGTAACATCAGCTACGAAAATTTCATCCCTTGCTTGTTTCGTTTTTGTGTATTTGGCTTCCGCAGCAAAAAATTTGCTCAATAGAACATTTCAAATATTTTTATACTTAAGTAAAGATTCAAAAGATTTGCTATAATCGGCAAGATAAGGCTTTCAATATTGGAATTTTCATCACATTTCTCAGTTTCATCCAATCTTCCATTACTGATACCTTAAAAGACTTTAGAATCATAAAGGATTTGAACTCTTATTGACAACAGTTTCCAAATTTTCCGTAATTTCTTCAAAAAGCCAATCTTTAAAACACTTCACATATGGTGATTTGGAATTCACGTCACGGACAAAACCAAAGTCTAAAGAAGAATTCTAGAGCCTGTTCAGCATCTTTGTGTGCATCTAAAGTGCCTTGGCAAAATAATTTCAGCAACAGCTGAACTATCCTGGTCTATTACTTTTAAATCAGACTCTTCTAAAAACTGTACACTATTATTGATTTACAGAAGTTGGATGAATTATCTGTAACTGTTCCACATATATTGGTATTAATAAGTCCGTATTTGCTATGAACTTCAGCTAATATAGTAACAAGTATTTCATGTGTGTGGGGACCACGAGAAAATGACGATGTAGATTGCTATCTATATAGTGGCCAATTACACCAAAGTAGCTTTTGTTATTGCAACTCCAGATATCGGCAGTCGTACAAATAAAATGAGTATTTTGAAAAATACGAGCCATATTTTTCTTATACTATTCTATTTTCACTTTCGTAAAAATTTCTAGATTTAAAACCGGGTTTCACTACAAAATTGGTCTTAAAATCGCAAAATTTTTGGGAAAGTGAAAATGGGAGCACGGCTAATAGTCCTCCTTCCTCTTATCTAACTAGGATCGCATAGTTCTTGAACAGGGAAAGTCTACTGGACATCCAGTGATAGCCACAAACAGGTCTCTGAAACTTTTTTCTTCAACATGACAGAGCGGCAACATCTTGGCTATAATATAATCGGAGCCAATAAAATCTCGTACGAAAAGTACCTAATACCTTACCTATTGACAAGGTAAATGAAAATTAAGACCTAGGTAAGGTAAAAGGTACTCGAATTTGATAATACCGAGGTAAGGTAAAAGGTACACAAAATATGGTAGGTATTTGTACCTAGGTACTTTCAAACACTGCAAATAACATACTAGGGCAAACCTCTTAACCTCTTCTTTTGACAAACATTTTCACTTCCTGCCCCAATGTAGAATGTAAAAACACAAATCCACAACAAAAATGCAAACCTAAACCTCTCACATAACTGGAAAGAAATCAACGTCATCGTTAAATTTAATTAGGCATCAAATGACCGAACAGCGCAGCTAAATCAAAAACCAAATGGCCTGAAAGTGACCCAACTAAGCAGGCGGCGGGACACTTTAAAACACAATTAAAAGTCAAAACGTCAAATGGCTGTAAATGGATGCCAGTGGGCAACCCTCAAAGGACTTCATTTGCAAGCGACGCCAACAAGGCGCCAACTGAGCAGGCGGGCAAGTGGATAACATGACACTCTTTTTACATAACATTTAACAAAATTATTATAATGAGCGGGGGGTGGGGGGCTTGTGCATGGTGGCTTAACCCTGGGCAAATGTTAATGAGATGATGAGGATGATTTTACACGGCCCAGCATAATCATATCATATCAGATGGACGTACATATGAGTCATCTCGACCGCATTAGGGCTTCCATTAGTGCAAATTTTATTACCGCAGTGCCACACACAGATAATTCTTATGCAATTATCCAGTGCCAAATTGGTTTAGCTCACCACAGGAGACAAAAGCTGTCGCTTCCTTAGATGTGTTCATAATTACTAGGAGCGAGCGAAATGCGAAAGCATTTCAAAATCAAATTCCATTCATTTAGGCCAATTTCATTGGTAAGAGGATTTTTATGGCATGTGCGTAGCAATTGTTATTGTTCTTATTGTTAGCCTTTTTTTTTTTATCTAATCGCGCAAATGGCATCGGTTGGCTTTTCTCTTATCTTAAACCCGCACACGCATACAATTTTCACACATTTTTTTTTTTTACCTCAGCCATAAAAATAAACTTAAATAATGTGTAAACAATGCAAAAGCAGCGGGTTTCGAAGTGAAATTCGAAATACGGGCGAATTTCAATTAAATTGAAATGTTTACACCCCGAAATACAACTAAGTTAGAGTCAAGCGTCAAGAGGGTTGGCGAACTAAGGGTGTGGGTGAGTGTTGGAAATCAACTAAGTGAAATTGGACATCAGTTTTTGGTGGAGAAATGAAATATTTTTTTTACAGTCTCAACAGCAAAATCAAGATTTCGAGATTTCAAATGTTGAATATTGTAGGAAAATAAGGTTTCCTGAACTAATAATATGTTACGTCTCTGATTTTAGTTGGTTTAGTTCAGAGATGCCCACAGCACATGTCCTAGAAGTTCAAATATCCAAGAATAAATGGACTTTCCTTCTGTGGTTGTTGTTGTTTGACAAATTATTCTTTTTATATGTAGAATATAAGGTTCTTCTCTGCCTTGGTGGCATTCTTGGTATAGTTCATTAGGTTTAATATTTCAGTCGGTTGTCTAATTCTTTACTGACTAACTGAGAATTATAGAAACGGAGATCTTTTAGGCTTTGTTCTATTGAACGATGAACTATTGAACTAGGTTAGGTTAGGTTAAAATGGCTAGGGACACTAAGACTGTCCCTACATTTCGGCCTAGATATTCGCATTGCGATACCAAACAATTCCCTATTTAAGCCAGGGGGTGTCCCTCTCGATTGAACCATTGTGACGACGTTAAGAATTTCAGTAGATGCGGAATCTCTATTCGAGAGGTTGAGTAGAAAGGGGTGACCAAAAGTTTTAAGTCTCCTTCTACAAAGAGCAGGGCAATGGCAAATAAGATGCAGTAATGGCTCCTCCTTTTCCTCACACTTGCAGCTTCTACAGAAGTCGTTGTGAGTGACTCCGATGAGGCTGTGAAAGACTATTAGGGGTGCCACAGAAATCACTTCCGCAGGAAATTCGGGCGAATTGCATTTCACCCTGCCACAGAGCCTGTTTTCGAGTGACTTGAAAACCGCGCACCCTTAAGTCGGCGATTTGCTTAAATAAGACCCTAAAATGCATTTAAATAAAAAAAAAACCTTATTGATTCATAAAGGGTGATCAATTTGTGAATAATCTACATAAAACAAGAAAGAAAGTCGGTCAAGACCGACTAAAACATACTCTGTACCCTTACACTCGCATTTGCTCGGGAGTCAAACGGCCAGTTAACAACCCGCGCACAACGCGGTGCGCTCTCTAAGTTTCTCTCTCTCTCTCTCTTTCTCTCTCTCACTAAGATTGCCTGTGTTGAACGGTTAGGGTATGTTGCTGTGGTTGTTGGTGGGGGGGGTGGGTGGTGTTAACTGGCCGTTTTTTGCCCATAACTTGAGTATCGTTCATCCGATCTTGATCATTCCTTCAGCAAATCGATAAATAATTTTGAGTACTAGATATCTCTAGAAAGTACAAACCTTCTATCATCAAAACTGTAGGAGATATGACGTTTTTTCCAAATTGTTTACAAGGTATCTCTAGAAGGAACGAACGCTCTATCTCCAAAACTGTAGGAGATATGAAGTTTTTTCCAAATTGCCGGGGCGGGAGGGGGCGTGGCAAAAATTAAAAATAAACTTGATCTGCCTGCAAGTATAAGAAATATATGCCCCATACATGTCAAACCTCTATCTCTTACCATCTCTGAGATCTCTTCGTTCATACGGACGGACAGACAGACAGACGGACATGGCTATATCGAATCGGCTGTTGATGCTGATCAAGAATATATATACTTTATAGGGTCGGAAATGATTCCTTCTCCCTGTTACATACTTTTGCACAAACTTAATATACTCTATGTACCTTCGGTACAGAGTATAAAAATTTAAAATTTAGCATGTTAGTTTCATTCACTGTCATTCACTGCAACTCACCAAATCGCTAGTATTTCAGTGGTGCCACCTTTTACCATTTTAATTTCGAAATTAATCGAATTTAGTTTTAAGTTGTATGCAACAGTGTTTTTGTGTTAAAGCAGAGATACAAAAATTTATTTTATTTGCAATAATTGTGGCGGTAATTTTTTGCTAATTAATTGTGCAATTTGTAAATCGATTACTGCTAAATGCCAATGGAACTGCAGTAAAATCGGCTGAGGAATGGCGCCATGTAAGTTACTCTTAGATCATAACGCGCGTTTTTGGTCTTAATGCTGTTTTCTGCAGGTGTGGAAAGACTGGAAATTGTCGATAAAAAAGAAAATTGCCAGCAAAAGGAAGGAGACAAGAGCCACTGGAGCCGGACCGTTTAAACAGGTGCCATTTTCTGTCACAGAGGAAGAAATAGCCCTGCTGGTAGACATGTTTGAGGGAGTAGATGGCGTGGCCAAGTATTTGGTGTAGCTGAGCATGTCGAGAATGACGACAAAGAAAACAGCATTAGCTTCTTTCCAGAACTCATTCAATCCTCTTCAAAGCGCTCTAGGTTGGAACTGGAAGCAAGCCGGCTGGCTTTTATGGTGGCGGATGAAAACTCGTTGCTGAAGGAGATAAGAGACGAACTCAGCGAAATCAGAAAAATCCCAGTGGAGATGCTGGAAGAGCGGAAAAAAACAAACTTAATTTTAGAAAAACTAGTTTTAGCAACTGAGAAAAAAATTAAATAACATTGAAATTAAACTAAATTAAATAAAACCATAAACCCTTTTAATTAAATATCATCTATTTTATGTTTTATTTTATCACTAAATCGGCTCTAACGTCGCCGTAAAGAAGTGATGATATCATCACGAATTTGTGATGTAGCTTCAGGTTGGTCGGGATGTGGTTCAGAGACTATTTCGTCGGCATCTTCAATGACATCAAGATATTGAAAATCGTTGTCTTTATGCTCACGGTATAAATTATGAAGAGCGCAGCATACTTTTATAATGTAAGTAACTTTTAAAGGATGATATAAAAGGCTCTCTTGAAGCAGTCGAAATCGGCTTTTTATTACGCCAAAAGTTCTCTCGATCTCATTTAATCTTGGAAGCAATAGCAATGGGAGCAAGGGTGTGCCAATTTTATTAAATTCTTTTTTTAGTTGTTCAAGTTGCAATTCACTGTGATTCTTTTGTTTACATCTTGTTTTGCCATTCACGTGTAACCATACAGCCGCTAGAGTTGCAAGGTAATGCGGCAAATTTAAATTTTTTTGTTTGAAATAAACAAAAAATTGAACTCAGTTGAAGAAAATGCTTTTTTTTCGGATAAATATTAACTGAACTGAATATCTTACAACTAAAAATAATTTAAAAAACTCATCAAACTGATTACTCTAATTTGCTTTTGTGAGGTGTCTACCCTATGCAATCAAGTTCGAAAGGGTTTGCGAAAAGCTTAAAAAATGAAATCACTCGAAATTCTGTGGCATGGCGAAAATTTTCCAGGTTTCATTCCTTGTGACTAGCATCCCTATCCAGCTCTTCTCCGGTAGGAGCTGAATGGTAGTTCCCTGTCTTGCCAGTTTATTGCGGTGTCCAGGCAACTAGATGAAGTGGATACAGAGATGCTGAGCGATCGCATTCATGGATCTACGGCATTCCGTGAGCATTTTGGCGTTATGTGTGTACGAGTCATGAGCCTTTAGAGCTGCGTGACTACTTGAGTTAATGTATATGGTCCCATCTTCGATCATAAAAGGTATTTGGTATTCGGTATTCGATGTGCTAAGATATTTGGCGGACGCCTGGATGGCCACCAATTCTGCTTGGTAAACACTGCAATGATCAGGGAGCCGGAAAGAGATTTCCAATAAAACTTCCTTTTCTACTTCGTCATCGAGCTTAGATCCATCCATGTAGATATTGATGACATTTGCTCTACTGTGGGGCAAATTATCATAAAGTTTGTGGGTTTACAACAATCTGTAATGGCGGGAACCGCGTTTATATGGTTTAGTATAGTTGAGTGTCCTAGTCTCAAGTCTGTAATGCCCGCTTAATGTTTAGACATCAAGTCTAGAGGAAGAAGATGAAATATACTGTTTAGTGCTTCCGTTGGGGTAGTTCGGAGGGCGCGGCTCATACATATTTCAGCACTTCTCTGTACTTTGTATAAATTGCTTAGGACTGACGGTTTCCGAGTGCTGGCCAGCATACTAGAACTCCATAGAGCAGTATGGAAGGTACTATGGCTGTCTAAAGCCAGTGAACAATTGCTGGGGAAAATTCCCGTTTACGGCCTATCGCCTGAAAACCGTCCGTCCGTCCGTCTGCCTGTTTCTACGCAAACTATTCTGTCAGTTTTAGTGCTATCAAGCTATAAACTTGCATAGAGTCTTCTTGTTTTCAATGTTAGCGTCCCCCAAACGCAGTGATTATTAATATTAAATGATTTCAAATAGATTTGCAAAATTTGGTAAAAATCGGATGACCGCAGGTGAAGACCGTCGGGTCCAAAAATCTCGAAATTTGCAAAATTCATATATGAATTTTGATTGTCATAAAGACGGATAAATAGGAGGTGCAGTTCAATCGGTTCAACAAAATAGCGAAATTTCAGTCACTGAGTTAGCAATGGAGAGGAATTCTCTCTCACTAAGTGATCTTCTACTGGGGTTATTTTAGGCCGTCCTCCTTTGCTGCAGTTAAAAAATTCTTGAACTCAGCTGTTCTCCTACGCGTTTCGGCTAGCTTTTTGCTGCCTTCTTCAGGGAGTCTGTTTTTATTTAGAGACAATACATACATACATCAATGCACATATTCACTACATATATATAAATTTGCTTTAAATGTTGGTTGTCGTCATATTTGTCTCCTGTATTGCACTTTGTTATTGTTGTTTGTTGTCAGTCTAGATAGGCTATTTTGTGCTTATCCACTATTTCTACCGTGAATTGAATTCGTCTATGTTGTTTGTTTAGTACTTCTAAAATTTTCTCTGTATCCTTTGACTTTACGATGCACAATATGTTATCTTCATATTTTAAAAGGTGTTTTATATGTATGTTCATTGTGTTCAGTTTTTCAAATGTATCGTCCAGAATTTTATCTACAATTATATTTGCTATTGTTGGGGACAATGGGTTCCCCATTGGCATGTGAAGTAGTTGTTCTCTATTAGGCAGCGTTCCAGCAATTCCTTGAACCGTCGTTTGGGTATATCTGTGTGTGGTGCTGCTTCAGTCCATCTTTCCATGATATTGTTTATTGCAAGTGTGGTTGGGATTTTGGTGAATAATGATATCACATCAAATGATACCAATATTTCGTCCTTTTCAATGTGCAGGTCGCGAAGTCTGTCCTTTAGCTGAGTTGAATTTTGTATTATGTACTTTTCCGATGTTCCTTAAGATGTATCCTATGTGTTTTGCTACTTTCTAGCAGGGGACAGTAGTTGATGCGGCTATGGGTCTAAGTGGTACGTCTTTTTTATGTATTTTGGGAAGTCCATAAATTCGTGGGGCATTGCCGCTTGAACAGTATAGAGTTTGTTTCTGTTTGTTGTCAATGTAGTTATTTTTGGCTAAGTTATTGTTTATTAGGTTATTTTTCCTAATAAGCTGTGCGGTGGGATCCTTTCTCATTTTTTTATATGTGGTCCTATCTGACAGCATTCTATTCATTTTTCCACTGTACTCAGTTTTGTACATGGCTACTGTTTTATTTCCCTTGTCCGTTTTTGTAATTATAATTTCGTCCTGATGTGTTTTAAGAAATTTCTCCGTGTCTGTTGCAATTTTTAAAATTAGTTCGTCTTTTTCATTTGTCCTGTTGTTTTGTTTAAATTTGTTTAGTCTCTCAGTTAGGTTTCTTCTTGCAATCTCCTTCGCTTTGTCTTCTTGCACTGTTTGGATTCCCTGTGCCAGGTCGGCGATGACATGAATGGGTGATATATTCGTCTTTGTCACAGGAAGAGCAAATTTTGGTCCTAATGATAAGAGCCATTGGGTATGCTCTGGGAATTCAATGTCTGTTTTGTTGATGAACCAGTCTTCGTTTAACATTAGACCATATTCCTTGGTTTTGGCGTTCAGTGCTTTGGTTATTTTGTTGCTCGTTGTCATGTCAGTTTTGTTGTGGTTTGCATGGTAGGCATTTTTCTGCCTAATTAACATTGTAAGACCATTGGGAGACACACACACGTACAAAGGCCACAGACAGCGCGGCTCTGGCTAGTTGTGTTCTGTTTTTGCAGTTGAGTCGCATTGGAGTTCCCAAGCGATTATGGCATTGCAGACATGAGGAGGGAGCTGTTTTCTGATTGTGGTACCAGGTGAAGACCACTGATGATTTGGTATCTGTAACCAATGAAACAGCAGTACGGTCAACTAACCTCCCTGTTTTAATGTTATGTACAAACATAGCGAGACCTAGAGCCGGCAAAAACTTGAAGGTTTGAAATTTTAAAAATTTTATAATGAGTTTAGGTTGTCATAAGGACGTGTAAATATTCAGGTAAATGGAAGGTGTACATCCGAGTCCGGCACGTTCCATTCAAAAGTGTATACACACCGACAGTACAAACAAAGAAATGCTAAATGAGCGCGCTCTCGCGTGGCTAAACACACACAAGCAAAGCCAAAATGAGCATGTGTGTTTTGCCGGCCTCTGGTGTAAGTCGAACGGTCCAAAAAATTTCGATATTTGAAAAGTTGATATATGAGTTTAGATTGTCATAAAGACGGTTAAACAGACTGGTAAATAGCAAATGTAAAATAAAAATAAAATTAAATCAAATTTTAAAGACCCAAAAAGTCTAATTTATAAAATTGCATACCCCCATTGCAAAAATGAATCGATGCCATTGGTAAAAGCCACAGCAAATTAAGCGTGGAAACCAAAGGGGAGCAGTTTCAGCATATTGTGATTTCGAAAAGATTATGGAAACGGTGCAGAAACTGAACGACGTACCACATAGTGGCCGTCGATTTGTCCTGAAGCTGGGACCAATTAAGTGCTGGTACACAGAGAGAGAAAAATCAAGTATTTCGGACTTGAACTCAGTATTTTAAGTGCTGGTACACAGAGAGAGAAAAATCAAGTATTTCGGACTTGAACTCAGTATTTTAAAACTTGATCGACAACTTAGCCTGCAATTACTTAAACCAAGTATGCCAAAATTATATCAAGTACGTTTTTTGAAGTACGGCATACTTGAATATTGTATTTTCGGACTTACAAAATGCAAATACTTTAAATGCAAATATTTGAACTTGAGCATAGTTCGTTTCAAACTTAAAATATTTGTTTGAATTGTCCTTAAAATAAGTACCTGCTTAAGCTTAAACTTCGCCCACGATGCTGAAATCGTCTTCCCCTGAGCTAAAACACTCTCCCCCCATGGCTTTTCGTGACACTTGGAGAGTTCAATAGAATATCTAGCCTTTATGGAGTCAGTAGCTAGATCATCCATGACTTGAACTTCTGTAGCGAATGCACATTTATCTCTTATAACGAAAGAATATTGTAGAATTTGGTGCAAAAACTAAGCCCTTTGCCCCACTGTACACTGGCTTCCATTTGGGAGTAACCAGAAGCCTGCTTAAAGGCATCTAAACTGATTTTGCTGATAACTAGGAAAAAAAAGAAAACTCTTGACTTAATCAATTTACAAGCATGTGATGATGATATAGTGCGCCGATAATCGGATTATGATTATGTCTATGTGGGAGTTATTAAAAACTGATGCACAAAAGCTGCTCGTGCCTCCTTATGACGTCGCCAGGCAATTAACTGAGAACAAAAAAGAAGTAAAATAAAACAAGTAGAAAAAACAACAAGTAGGAGGAGGAGCCCAAGCAAAACAAAACAATTTCTCAGCTTTGGGATTTGCACGCCAGGACATTTGACTGATGGGCCGACGACGTGAGACACAAAACTCAACTTGGACTTGGGCTCTCGTTCTCGTTCTCGTTGTGGCGCCATTTTCACTACTAAACTAAATTTTCCACATCGTTAATTTATATTAATATGATTTCTGTGTCAACGCTCGATGCGCTGCCTGCGTCTGGAGCTGAAGCTGGAGCTGGTGATGACGCCCCATGGCGGTGGTGTCGCCGCCGTCGCCATATTTATCTAAATTGTTATTTTTCACACTCACACGCAGTTCAATGAATTCGTGCAAATTACGTTTGGGACTTTGTGTTTGCTCGTCGGCGCAACTTCCGAGACTTTAAGTATATATTGGCATAAAATTCAATTTTCCTCCATTGTGTTAATCCTGTTATTAGCTCGCGTTTGCGCCCCTGAAATCCGTTTTTATTGTTGCTGAAAAATGTTTCCCCCCAAAGGCAAGGGTAAACATGGACAAATAGTAGGTAGGGCAGAGTGTAAAGGCTTAAGGAATGTGTAGTCTACTTTTTAGGGGGGACTAAACAAGGATAGAGAGAGCGAGAAAGATGGAGATAAAGATGGCAAGTAAGCTAACCAGTAACCCGAAAGTTGACCTTGCCTATGCAGTATAGTTATTCTCGAGGAATTTGAATACGTTGACTCACATTACCGGAAATAACTTGCGAATGGACGGATTGACTCTTTGTAGCAGGGATGCCCACACAACGCTTATGCCAGTGCAGACATCCAATTATCTAAGAAGATATTTATTTGTCAAGCAACAACAACTACGAAATACAGATGTAGAAAAATCTGTATGATACTGTTTCGTAGTTCGTAGTTATTTGATCAGTTTATGCAAAGGAAGAAACTTCATCCGACATCGGGAGAAAGCAGGAAAGAAATATATCAAGTGCTCGGTTGAGTTCACTACGGCACAACGGTCTCAAGTCTCATATTCTTCGCATAAGCGAAACCAAAACGACTTACCAAGATATACATAACAAATCTGGCCGACTTCCACCAACGCACTGTGGGCAAAAAGACTGAAATTTTTGCATAAAGTCTAATTTTAAAGCTAGAGCGTTCAAATTTGGCACAAAAATGTAAAATATTAATATAGAATTTCGATTTATTTCTGTTTTGCAATAAAACTACTCCTTCAACCAATCCGCCCACACCCAAGTAAAAAAAAAATTTTTTTTTACTATTAATTTATAATTTTATTTACCGATACGTTTAATCTTCTTTATCATCAACGTCAATTTCTAGATAATCATCAGAATCATCAGCGGAGTCCATTTCTTCATTTTCTATTTCTGACGTGATTGTTTCATAGTTCGGGGGAGGTGAGCATTTTAAAAGATTTATTATTCTGCCGGCAGGGGTTTTTTTTTAAATTTCTTTTGCCTTTCATTTAAGCAAATACTGGATATTAATGGATCAGAAGAATCTATAGCTCTATAAAAAACATCAGTCATATTGTTTAAGCGGAATTTTTTCGGGCATGTGACTTCCTATCGTTTTTATAGTACTTGTTCTTTGCTTCTGTAGCATTTTCTCCTAAACATCCAACCGGAACCAAAGAGGAGTTTATTATTTGCCAGCCGTGTATTAATATTTTATGTACCGTCGGTGACATTGGATACCAAGGATAAGTATTAACATATAATAAAAATGTATCCTCACAAAATGCTTTGAATTTATCAACATCAACAGAATGCTCGCTTTAAATTGTGATCAAAACTACATACAAATTGTATAAAATGTTTTGATCAAAGCTTGTAATTGAGGAAAATAATTGGTAATTCGCGAATGCTCTTCTAGCCGTGTTTCCACCATTACTATTCCCACTTCCGTTTTGTTTGGGAATGCTTACATGTAGACCCATTTTAGTCCACATCATTTCCTGAATTTCCTTTTTCCGATCCATCATTTCGATTTTGTTAGACTGGGTGATGTGCCACTTTTGAATTTTAAGCCTATAGGACACGTTCAATACAAATTCAAAAAATCGAATCCAGGCATGCAAGGGACTGACACCATATTTTAGAGTCGCTGGCCTTGGCTTAAAAACTATTAATGTGCAACGTGAAACATTTTCCATTTGAGATATAACCTCTTTTTGCAGGACCAATATTCTTTCGGCTGTATGGTCCAAAAGGTTTTGCATTGAAACCTGCGCACAATTTTCAGAAATTTCTGTTTGAGTTGGTCTGCAAATCGTTTTAGCTTCTTGAAGTGCTGAATATGGGGGAAAATGTTGCAGCCACGAGCTTTATTAAGATGATGCATATTGATATACTGCTGTTTGGTAAGTCCATTTTCCAACAAAAATGCCAATGCTTCTTCAGGGGTAAGGGGAATAATCACCTGAGATTTCCGGCCTCCTGTCGTGTTCCCTGTCTGTTCTTCCCTGACGACTTTTAATGCGCTAAACAAATCATCCTCTTTAGCCTTCTTCGCAGAAACAGAAGCAGCATGTAATAAGTGCTGCGTTGAAAAGTCAGTGTCCGATGCAAGATCATTTGCTAATTTATGTTTCAAACGCATTCCAGCCTGTGTATAGCTTAGCGTTGGTCTACCCATTTTAGAGGGAGATGGATCCGTAAGCTCTTCATCCAAGGTTATAATAATCGCCTGCGAAAGCCACCTTGAGTGAGTAACTTTAAACCTTGACAACATACGGTTGCATTTAGGCAAATATTTCTTAATATGCGTGATAAAACTGCAAACTTTTTGCTCAATTTGATTAACGTGTGAGTTGCTGAGTTGACTTATTTTCATTTTCTCCAACATCCACTTCGTTATGGCAGAGTCGTCGCGTCCATTGTTGTCCCAAACCTCCAGCAGTGTTAAGCGGCGAAACTCATATTCGGCTGCAATATGTCATTTTTGTCGAAAAAGGGCAAAAACGGGCAAAGAATATTATTAACACCGTATTCTATATACTTTTACGAAAAACATACCAGTTTTAGTTGCTCGCAAGCGCGCGCGGCGAATAAGTTACACACCACAGAACACAATTACATTTGTTTAATTTGAGCTGTAAAAATACTCCAACAACAATTGACGATACACGACAAAACATACAGAACATATAAAAACTAACAAACAACGTTGAATCTACATACCTGTACGATTATTTGCCATATTTCCAAATTGTCTTCACTTTAAAGAAAAAGCCACAACAAACGCGCAAAGTTCATCGACATTCACGGTTGAATTTCGATAGGTCAGGCATGCATTTAGTAAGCTGACTTTGTTTGCGCGGCAATTTCAAACCACACGCTTTAAAAATTTTTTCGGAACAGTTTTATTTTCTCTTGAGTATGCATAATTGGAAAACACATTCAATTTTGAGTATTTAAAATATAAAAAAAAATACTTTATGCACAATTTTCGGACATTTTGCCCATAGTGCAACGTTGTTGATTTTTAAACAATTGAACTAAAATTCTGTTTGTACCCATATTTTTACCTCTTTAGACGAGTTACTAAATTTGGTTCTGAACTGAACTGAAGATTCATTGTTACAAATTCTAATTTGCTACTACAAAACAGAGATGACATTATTTCATAGCTCGTAAATAACTCTCAACCCGATTATCAGTTCGCTCTGCTCACGTCACTGACCGAAAGCTCAAAAAAAAAACGGGCTCGGGCTTCCCTCAACCGAATGTGTGCTGCAATCGCGCACACTGTTAAGTGGCTGTTGTTGAACACACTGTACTGATCGGGCTGCCTGCAAGCGAATAACAGGCCCATTTCAGTCAATCGGTCAAAAACTGTGTGTTTTTCGAAGACCGAAATGAAAAATGTTCTGTACAAAATGCTAGAACTAAGCATAAGCAGGCAGAGATTCAGTGTGAGAGAGAACAATAGGGCGCATATAGTTTATCGCATACATTCATATAAACAAACTTACGGAGTTACAGGCGGCGTGCCACAGGGCTGAATTATAGGGCCGATTCTGTGGAACGTGATGTATGACGGAGTTCTTAGGCTACCCTGCAGTTCAACGCCTCAGAACTGAATTTGTCAGTGCTGATTCCGACCTGAGAAGTAGGAATTGCTCCAATTCATGACTGATTTCAGTACTGTTTTCAGTACTACCCATGAAACTTACCCATGAGTTCAGTACTGAAATCATGCCTGAAAGAATAGAAGGCCATGACGTAGTAGGCCCTGTCTGTGGTTAAATTCATGGCTGAAATGCATGTAAAGGCAGTCATGATTTCAGTACCATCCCATCCAAATCAGGACTGATTCAGCCCTGATTCAGTACTGAGTGGTACTGAAGGGTAGCTACACCGATAGGCGTCAGCATTGTTGGTATTGCAGATGACATCGCGATCGTCGCAGTAGCCAAAAAACTGGAGGACGTTCAGTGTAGAACCAACGACGCGATAGTGCGGGTGACCGATTGGCTAGAGGACAAACGGTTTGAGCCTGGCTCCCCATAATACCGAAGCGGTACTTATAAGCAGCAGGAAACGTGTGGAAACTGCCAACTGTCAGAGTCGGAGACCAGCACATCATATCGAAGGATGCCATAAAGTACCTGGAGGTTATGCTGGACCATAGGCTTAACTTTAAAAGCCACCTAGCGTACGTGGAGGAAAACGCCACCAAAGCAACGAATGCCTTATCTGGAATTATGGCGAACATCGGTGGACCTCGACAGCGTAGCAGATGGCTGATCTGCAACGTAGTCAGGTCGATCATAATGTACGCAGCACCGATATGGGCCCCTGCAAGGACAGTACCATCATACAGCCGCGGATGCAGAAGCGCCTACAGGAGGTGTGCCCTCCGAGTCACCTGCAGTTTCCGGACGGTGTCGGAGAACGCGGCGCTAGTCTTAGCAGGAATGGTGCCGCTTGACCTGTTAGCGATGGAAAGCAGTGAAGCAGATGAGCATCGACGAGAGAGGACGATGACGCAATGGCAGGCGAGGTGGAGTACTACCACCAACGGCAGCTGGACAAGAAAACTAATTTCGGACTTAAAGCCGGACATAAAGCCGACTTTTACCTATCACAGCTACTGACCGGACATGGATGCTTCAAATCTTATCTCTATAGATTTAAGCATGAGACAGATCCGTTTTGTACACACTGTACGCGGATCATAGAAGACGCAGAACATATATTCTTTGTCTGTCCGAGATTCGCTGCCGAACGGAAAGAGCTATGCCTAGGTATTGGGAGGCCATTCACAGTCACTGACTGGATGGACATCCTACTTAGCTCGCAAATCAATTGGAATGCCACATGCAGCATGGCTGCAGAGGTTCTAAAATCCTTGAGCAATTCGACTTCAACCCCTAGATAGGAATCAAGTGGCGGCCTTCGTGCCATCTCCCCCTTGTGAAGTAATACTTAGCGGTGATTCCGCAAGAGGGAAACAGAGAGTAGGGGTGGTTTTAGTGGGTGAGGAACTCCAAGTCCCACACTTTAAGGCTTTCAATGCTATCCCCCCTATAATAATAAAAAAAAAAAATACATTCATATGATTAGCCGAGCATTACACACCGATGCATACATACGAAGAAGACATTTTGAAAGCGAGAATTTTGCCAAAAGGACCCAACCAGACCTGAGAAGAAAAAAAACCAAAAAAATGTGTGTTTCTCTCCTCCCACAACCAAAGAGAAGCATTGACCGCTGTTAAGTGTTGTTTTGGTACCTCTCTATTCAATGAGCCGGGCGAATAGAGGCAAACTGTGGTCCGATTTTTTACATCGATAACTACGATACTACATTTCTCCCCTGCTTAGTTTGCTCTTCAGGTTTATAGCACTCTGGTATATTCTTAGTTCTCTTCGATAGACGCAAGCCAACTTCTTCTGAAATCAGTGCGTCAGGCGCTTGGTCTCAATGTTTATGATCTGCTGGCCAACATAGTCAATAGCTTGATCCGGTGCCGTTGGTGAGGTCTCAATGTTGACGGTCTGCTAGCCAACATCGTCGTGGCTACTGGACAAGCAGATGAGGAGAGTTTAGCGTTGGATATGGTCTAACGAACTCTGGCCTGGGGAGTGCTCGACGAGTCCAGGGTTACAGAAATTTATGATTTCTTATAGTCGTGGTTGCTGTAAATAAATTCCCTAAGCAAAGATGAGTTCCCTTATGGGTTTTATTTCAGGATAATCTATGAGATAGTCTTAGTTCTAGAGTTTATGCTAAGTGAGCTGGGTAACGAGATCTGCTGTGGGCTCCCAGGACTTGCTTCGATCGTCGGCATCGTAGGCGTTGGTACCTGGTTCTTAGCTTCGTGCTCCGATTGCTCTGTTCCAGAGAAGAAAAGAAAGTTAGATGTCGAGTTCCTTCCGGGCATTCCCACTCTGACCCGTATTGTATCCTAGTTCTGGGGAGCATTGGCTCTCCAGAATACCCAAGAATTAGGTGGAAGCACGACTGCTCCGTAGGCAGTGTTTGAAAGTACCTAGGTACAAATACCTAGGTACATACCTAGATACAAATTTTGTGTACCTTTTACCTTACCTCGGTATTTTTAAATTCGAGTACCTTTTACATTACCTAGGTCTCAATTTTCATTTACCTTGGCAATAGGTAGGGTACTAGGTACTTTTCGTAAGTGAATTTTTTTCGCGCCCAAGTATTGATATCAATTGTTGTATTGATTTTCGGATCACACTTAATTTGAGGCGCTTGCATTCATTTCCATGAATATCTAGAAAAAAAAACAGACTACCGCACGACTACGTTGCATTGTGAAATTTGTGCAGAAGTTTTATCAGCATTGTCTCGTAAAATTTTAACTTTTTAATTGTTTACAATGACTGATCAGTCTCGAAATAATGAAGGTAATAAAGATTTACCGCTGATCTAGGATGGAACATTTTTCAACCCTAATAGCAAATGTCAACTTTGTGTAAACAAAACTATTAAGTTTGATTTAAAATCTACTGAAAATTTACACAAGCATTTGAAGGTGAGGAGCTACACAATACTAAATGCATATGTGCACAAAAATTTAAAAAATTTACAAACATATATTATATATTTGTGTACATATGATCGAATTTTTGGCACGAAATTGTCGATACATACAATTTGTTTGTATACCAGTCTATAGCAGCAGTTACTTGGGAATTTGAATAGGCAAAACAGTGTTGTTAATATATCATATATTTCAATTTCTTTACGCTAGAGGCTTCACCCCAATAGTTTTTCTTCCTACGAATCAATGAAAGCCAAAGTATTAAAAGTTTCCAATAACTGAACTAAGGAATCAGCAGGAGATACAATACGGATTTGTACTCTTCAGCATTCATTTTGTTCGTAGTCTGATAAATTGGACCTACGCCGTACCAGGAGAAGCAACCCCATACCATTATATTGCCACCTCCATGTTTGACTGTTTTTTTTGTAAACCGTGGATGGAATTCCTTTCCATTAACGCGTCGAACATTCCTTTCACAGTCATTCCCAAACAAATTAATCTTGGTTTCATCGCTCCATAATATGTTTCTCCATTTTTTCTCCCCGGTGCATCCTACCTAGTCTTTGTGGTCCCTTGCAAAAGTTTGCCTCATGGTGATATTTTTTTTGCGCATAAGTGGGACTTTTCTGGCAATTCTTCCTGGAAGGTTGGCATCTTGTAGTCGTCTTCGGATAGTTGGAGCACTAACTGAGGGTTTCTGTTGTTTTGTGTGGCCTTCCACGGGTTTCCTGTCTTGGTTTTCTTTCTAATGCATTTTTAACAAAATTATGAGACCTGTTCATTAATTTGGCGATGGGTCGTAAAGATTTGCCTTCTTTTCTCAGACTAAGAACCAATCGAGCTTCTTCTTTAGTACAATGAGAATTTTGACCAATTTTTTCTGAAAAAAATATTTATTTAATTCTCTGTATTGACAGGAGCTATACTTAATTTACCTTTAGTTACCAAAAATCACTGATTACAAAATTATTCACTTGATACTTATGAGAAACGGAAACTGTACCTATTATTATGATCAGGCGAAATGTGTGGTGGACTCGCAATTTATAGAAAAGCTTTGATATACGGGGCAGCCCCTCTTTCAACTCTTTGTCACAGCGCTAGACATTGACAACAACAAAAAACCACAAATTAAAAAGTTGTCAACACTAAAAGTACGAAAAAACCATCTATAATTAAAAAAGTCCGGTGTGTACCTATTAATATGATCAGGTGTGTATATTCAAGTATGTGGCCGTTCTGCCATGTTAAAAAGAAAAGTTTCAGTGACCTGATTGTCGACTTCCGGTAAAATTTCCCTGTTCAAAAACTATACGTTCTATGATAGTTAGAAGGAAGGCGGACAATATGAAAAATGTCGCTAATATTTTTGAAAATACTCATTTTGTCTGTACGACTGCCGATATGTGGAGTTGCAATACCAAAAGTTACTTTGGTGTAACCGGCCACATCGTCATTCTCTCGTGCTCGCACACATGAGGTAATTTCTACTGTATTAGCTCAAGTTCATAGCAAATACGGACTTAGAGATAGCCAAAAATGTGGTATAGCTACAAATATTGCATCCAACTTCTGTTTTGTCAAGTTTTTGATATTCGTTACTAATAAAAATAGATGAACCATGCTCCTAAATTTTAAAGTATCTTTATTGTACCTTTACCTTTCCTAGGTACCTTTACCTTACCTAGGTATATTTTTTGACGTTTACCTTGTACTTTACCTATTTAAGAAAATCGAGTACCTTTCCAATCACTGTCCGTAGGATATTCCAACTCTGGGGAAGAGTGACTCTCCAAGCTATGAAAGCACTGGGAAGGATTCGCTAGCCACAATTCAACGACCAGTTGCCAACATTACCACTCTCTAGATGGTATGGAGGGCCTTGCTTATTAACAATACCATTGTTTCACTGTGTTTCATGATCGCTCACTAAAATATTTGGTGTTTCGAATATGGCAAATATTATTCGATTTATAATATTTATCGATCATGGTCTGAGTTGATATATTTGGTACTGCGTATACTTCAGACCATTTACTTAATGCATCAACCATTACGAAAAGGCAAATGGTCGGGTAGCTAATTTCCACATCTGTGTGGGTATCTTTTTAGGGTCTGAGTGCGTAACTTGACATGCGCTGCGTTTGACACCATCTCTTTCATATCCTTATCTATTTGATGCCACCAGCAATATCCTATTGCTAATGTTTTCATTTTGGTCATCTCTAGATGTGCAGTGTGCAGTTCTTCTAATATTTTTGTACGAAATAGACCCTACCCTAAAATTTTAATATCATTCTCTCGAGGTTATATGACATTAAGCAAATATGAATTTGGGGCAAATGGTTTGAATCAAGTACTGCCTGAATGTTATTCTACATTTGCTTGACTTTGAATGTTAGATGTATGTAAGATCACTTAGGTTTTTAGTATTTCCTATATACATTTCGTGCATCAATCTAGTTGTCCTGCCCTAAAATCGAATTCTTTTTTCCGGGATTAACCGGCTGTAACTTTGACCATGCAGCTGATTTAAATGCAACAAAATTTGTGAAAATAAAAGAGCCTTCAGGCTATATGCTAAAGTGTTTGTAATTAAAATCCAACCACCGCAATGGCGTGTACATTAAATTTGAAATATTTTTTATTAATTTGAGCAGAAATACTGGATTTTCCGCGATATCTTCAAAACAAGAGCTGATGGAGACAAACCAAGACCAGTTTTGGAAGCAGTGCACAAAACTGGAACAGAATTTAATTTAAAGAAGACTATACCTCACAAAAGTGGTAATTTTGTTGGCCTGTGTAATGAAGCCACGGCTCTATCTAAAATTTTAATGCATCCGGTCTGTGAAATTGATTTCATACTTTTGGATTGGCTCTAATAACACTGTTTTCCATGATCCAGTTAATCATTTCTTTTGAACTTTTTCCCTCAAGTAGATTTTGAGAGGTGGCTGCATTATTTCTTTGTGTTAAAACTCCGTTCTTCTCCTAGACAAATTGCCAATAAACAGGTTGGTTTTTTTTTTTTTTTGAAAACCCTTTTGATTTATTTTTATAATATTGAATAGTATTCTGCATAACGTTTTTTTGTATTATTCAAAAAATAAGTTTAATTAAAAGCTTGCTTAAAAGAAAATACGTTAACAGCAGCCACAGCACAGGGTGTTTGCAAATGATAAGAAAAAGGTTTTCTTGTGTATTTTTTTTGTTCTTCTGTGGCACACAAAAAATATGTCACATTGGCCTGTGCTGTTTGAATCTCAGTTTGTCCTTGATCCACTCACTGGCAAAAAAGGAAATCAAAGTCTGGCGACCTGTCATAAGTGCCAAAAAGTGTGTGGATCGGGACAGGCTGCTGTGTTGTTACACCAACATGTCATGCAAGTTGATTAAAAGAAATGAAAAATCTATGAATGTGGGAGGATTACAATGTGTGGTTGTTGTGGGATTCTACTAAAGCTAACGATAACTTGGCAAATAAAACATTAAAAACTTGAAAGATTCAGTGCTTGCGCCCCTGATGGAATTCCCGGATCAACTGACGCAAATAGCGCAGTTCACGTCTTCTCTCGCCCAGAGTGCGGCGCAACGCCTCATTTTCCTCGGCCAATTTCTGCTCTTCACCCAAAACATGCTCCATTTCAATTTTCTTTTTCTGGCGATAGCGTGTGGCCGCATTTTTGTTCTGCTCTTTTTTGCGTATTTTGCGATCTTCCACGCCACGGCCATAGGTGCGAGTACGTTTCTTGGGAGTTGTCGGCTGATCTAGGTCCTCAACACTGTTGTGAGCTGGTGAGGATTGTGTGCTGCTTGTGGCCAATTCTGGCAGCCATTCCTCATCCATGCTACAACTGCTGCTGTTGCTGCAGCTGCTGCTGCCCTCCAACGATGATGAATCCTGGGAGTCGCAATCATCATTGATTTGTTGCCAGTTGTTGGGCAATTGCAACTCCTGGGCACGCATGTTCACAATGTCATCGACCAGTTGAATCTCGCGAGCAATTTCACTGCCCGCCGACCAGTTGTTGAATTGGACATCTGTCGGGGTGGTAGCTTCAGAGGCATAATTTAGCTGGTGGAAATGAAGAAGATTAGAAGATTGTTAGAAGATTGTTCGATTAAACTTACCAACTTCTGCTCAGACTTGAGCTCAGGTGTTGACTGTTGGTAGGCTTCAAATTGTGGCGGCGACTGTGGCGGAGTTAATTGTTGCAAAATCAACGATGAGCCCTCACTCTGTGGGAATTCCAAATTTGTTGGCGATGGCGACAACGACGGCACTTGTACTTTGGTTATGGGTATAATCGGCTGCGATACCACATCAATCTGATGATAGTTGGACGAAACATCGTAGTCGTTGTAGTGCAATGGAGCCTTGTGATCCAAAAGACACTCTGTAAAGATGGAAGCGGGTAGAAAGAATTTTATTAGAGGAAAAAACCAAGGGAAAACACAAGGCTTTATATAAATGTTTAAGTATAACTGACTGACTGATTAATCAACGCCCAGGCAAAACTGTTTTAGTAAGAGAGCTGAAATTTGATGTAAAACCAAAATCTAACAGAAGAGAATAGTAGTTAGGCTGCCTTCACAATGCTCGACACATGAGACATGGTCGTCTAGTAGTCCTGCTTTTTGTTGTTTTAAATTTAAATAGATCGTCATATTCATAGAATTTCATGGGGGAAATGCAGGCCTTCTAGATTATCATGTCTCATTTATCAAACAGTGTGAAGGGAGCCTAACATTTGAAACAAATGTTGAAATTATTCAATGATATATTCAACGACTGTCCTCAGGTATCAGGTATTTTCATTTCATTCGGTTCGGTTAGTTTATCGACAATCTTTGATAAAATTAAGCGCTCAGCTGAAGATATTACTGTGATCAAACTGAAAGGTGAATTTTCATATGTTTTCAACATCCTTTATCTATCTTAATCTATTTCATCAACTTCAAAGTAATCTCCCACCGCTGCAATACACTTATGCGAACGAATTTGCAAGTTATCATAGCACTTTGCAAGTCCTTCTTCAGAATGGCCTTCAGAGCCTTCTGCGATTCAGTTTTTATCATCTCAATCGAGTCAAAACGGTGTCCCCGGAGTGAACTTTTGAGTTTGCTGAATAGTCAGAAGTCACACGGAGCCAAATTAGGTGAATTAGTATGTTGCGAAACCATATTTGTTGAATTTTTGGCGAAATGTGCACGAATATCCAGTTGTGACCGTGTGAGATGGCGCATTATTCTGATGCAAAAACCAAGAGTTGTTTTCCCAAAACGAACGGCTTCACACAATCGACGCATAACACTTAAATACAATTCCTTGTTAACAGTTTGGCCCGCCGGAAAGAATTCAGACGATTTGGCACGATATTCGTTGGATTGATCGGTTGTTTCGGGATCGTAAGCGTAGATCCAAGTCTCTTCTCCAGTTATGCTGCATTTCATTACGTCTTGATAGTCAGAATTCATTGTTTTACGAATGCTAAAAAGACGGTCTTTTTAAATAAAAATTGAGTATTTTTATAACCATTGGACTCTTTCTCAAGCACAATTTGTCACTCAAAACCGCCTGCGCCGATCTAAATTAAATGCCCAAACTATCAGCGATGTTTCTAATAGTCAATCTACGATTTCCAATCACCTTTTCTTTGACTTCCTTTAACCTGGTGTTCATAAGTCGATGTTTTTCTCCCTTTAAATGCTTCTCAACACTCTCGCGGCCAGCCTTAAACTCGTTATACCACTTGTAAATATTCCAGAGTCTGATTTCCAAAGGCTATCTGCAGCATTCTCAACGTTTCCGTACACTCAAAAAACAACTCGCCCTAAAAAGTGGCATTTTCGCCCTAATTTTTAGAAAATCGCCCCAAAAAAAAGGGCCAAAGGCGACTCGACTTATTCTTCAGAAAAGAAAATCTTAAAAAAAAATAGAAATTGTGTTCTAAATTTCAGGGCAATTTTTCTAATAAAAAAAGGGGGTTCTTTATAGTTTTTTTTTTTATTTTGTTTATTTCTTTTTTTTTTTACTTTACTGGGACTCGAACTCGGGACCTCTCACACGCGGACGGACGCCTTAGCCCACTCAGCTATTTGCCTTAAGCAAGACGTTGCGTCAAAACCATAGTTAAGAAAGTACGCAGTTGGGCGAGGCCTGGGATCAAGTCACCGAAGCAGCACTTTTTCTTTTTTATTTTTATATTCTTTTAGAAAAACTTTCTTAAAATTAGGGTTTATTTTCTCAATTTTAGGGCAACATACCCTAAATTTGTAACAAATATTTTCTAAAATCAAAGGCGAAATTACCCTAAAAATCAGAAAAGGCAATAAAGCAAATTCACACTAAAATTTAGAAAAAAAATATATTGTTCTAAGTTTTAGAAATTTTTTTCTAAAAAATTCATTTTTAGGGCAACATTTCTAAAATGCAGAAAATTTTTTCTTAATAGAAATTTTTTCTAAATTTTAAGGCGATTTCGATTTTAGGGCGATTTTCTTAAATATAGAAGAATAATTTTCTGAGTGTAGCCAAAATGCCATTTCGCAAACAAAATTTAATGCAACTTCTTTGTTCAATAAATTTAGAAATAGGTAAAAATTGCAGAATTCACTTTTAGCACCACGCAAAACGAAGCTTAACTCAAACGCTTATGAAAATTTTGACGTGAAATTTCGCACAGCTGTCACTAACAGTGTATACAATTTTGAGTTATTCGGGTATGTGCCACATTTCGTATAAACGTTCTCATTTTGCTTTGAAATCCTACAACTTTACATTTATAGTGACGCAAACATATTCGGTTACGTATGTGGGGTTTGGTGACCTGTTTTTATACCCGTTACTCGTAGAGTAAAAGGGTATACTAAAGTCGTGCAAATGTATGTAACAGGCAGAAGGAATCATTTCCGACCATATAAAGTATATATATTCTTGATCAGCATCAACAGCCGAGTCGATATAGCCATGTCCGTCTGTCCGTCTGTCCGTCTGTCCGTCTGTCTGTATGAACACCTAGATCTCAGAGACTAGAAGAGCTAGAGCAACCAAATTTGAAATGTAGACTCCTATTGTCTGCACGCAGATCAAGTTTATTTTCAATTTTTGCCACGCCCCCTCACGCCCCCGCAATTTGGAAAAAACGTCATATCTCCTACAGTTTTGATGATAGATGGTTCGTACTTTCTAGAGATATCTAGTACTCAAAATTATTTATCGATTTGCTGAAGGAATGATAAAGATCGGATGAACGATACTCAAGTTATGAGCAAAAAACGGTCAGTTAACACCCACCACCCACCCCACCCATAACCATTGCATTGCGTTCAGCAGCAATCTTAGTGAGAGAGAGAGAGAGAGAGAGAGAAGAGAGAGAGAGAGAGAGAGAGAGAGAGAGAGAGAGAGAGAGAGAGAGAAGAGAGAGAGAGAGAGAGAGAGAGAGAGAGAGAGAGAGAGAGAGAGAGAGAGAGAGAGAGAGAGGAGAGAGAGAGAGAGAGAGAGACTTAGAGAGCGCACTGCGTTGTGCGTTGTGTGTTAACTGGCCGTTTGACTCGTAACCAAATTCGAGCTGCGACATTAAGGGTGCAGAGTATGTAATAGTCGGGCTTGACCGAATTTCTTTCTTGTTTATAACCGTTACTCGTTTTACTTTACCCCACTGAGTAACGGGTATACCAAAGTCGAGCAACGCCGACTTTAACTTACGCTCTCGTTGATTTTAGTCAATGTTACAACTGGCTAGCTCAAGGTCTTCTTTGGTTGATTATAAGCCTTTTTATAACCAACACAAACCAACAGATATTAATTACAACATTTTGGAATAGCAATTGGGTATGTCCGTACAACGATCGCTGTTTCGAGAATAACCAAATTCTCTCATCAGCGGACTTGTTTTGCTGTTCACACTTCAAACAAACATCCAGTTAGCACTTATAGTCTCGAGGTGGCGAATAAAGACATAGGAATTACACTATTATAAATTCGCAGCCCTAACTTCGGCTATGGTTTTTGTTTGAAGGTGTTTTGTTTACCAATTTGCTGTAATTAATTCTGTTGCTTATGGCTGCTGCTAGGTGGTTGGGCTATCCGTCCAATGATCCTCCTTAGCAGGGCCACGATATATATTGTTTAGAAACTTTGTCTGTTTGAAATCGACTGCTGAAAGCCAAGCGCATTAAAATAGTCAAATAACTACAATTGTCTTTCGACCTGATCCAGTGGTTTCTGTCATATTTGTCACTTCACATATAAACCAGGGCTTAGTACCGGAACCGGTGCCGGAACCGTTAACCGAAATAAACCGTTTCAAATCAAGTACCGGAATCGGAACCCAAAACCGTTTAGTGTTATTAATGGAACCGATAGATCCGGAACGAAACCGAAACGTTGGTACCGGTACAGTTTCGGTTTTTTTTTATCTTTGCAGAGCGCATCGTAGATTTGGTCACGAGTTGGAGCTCAAGACAGAAGACATTTTCAACATTTGCTCCAGTTTTGCGGCTGCAGATCAGGACTTTCTTCTGCACCGGAAAGTGTGGGACTCAGTTCGCAAAATTGTACGCATACTAGAACCAGCGGAGGTGGCCACAACAAAACTTTAACCGAAAATCTTGTTTTGGGTCATTTTTATTCCATTTGGATACACTGGATCTCTAGTAAAACAGTTACTGGATTCCATTAAGACTTTTCTTGCACTTAAGCGTGTTTTAAACCATGAAAACATTCTTAAGTGGTGGTCAGAATCCTCCACAAAGTTCCCAGAATTGTATGAGATTTCAAAAGTCGTGCTTTCTGTTCCAGCTACGCAGGTTCTCTGACGATAAATTTATAATGAATCCGCTAAGAAGTTGTATGGACTCAACCAAATTGAATCCAGTTATGTTACCGAGAGCAAATCACAAGAATGCTATATTAGTTACATAAGACGTGGACGTATCGGTACGAACCGTATCGAAACCGAAAACCGAAATTAATTGAAAACCGAAATAGAACCTTTAACCGAAACATTCATTTCGGGACAGAACCGGAACCGGTAACGGAACCGAAATTCGTTTCGGAATTAAGCCCTGATATAAACTTAAACAATTCCAATTCAAAATACATAAGTACATACAAAAATCAACGTCGATATGTGGAACACACCCCTATATCAGCAAAATCGACTTAACTAATCAACTCTAACATTTCGTTTACTTTCCCGTTTTCGAATTGGTATCGAAGGAATCGGAATTGTTAAAGACTCTTGCTTTCAAATACTGATTGTTTTTTCGGCTTTTATCTTAAACAGGCCTGTTCCGGTTTTCACTTTCACATTATTTGCTCGAATTCGATTTGGTTACCTGTTCCGGTTTCCACAATTCGATAGATTTACTCGACTTGAATTCACATTGCTCGAAGTAGATGAATACAAAAGTAACTGCGTTTTGTTACTTAATGGTGTCAAAATAATGGCTTAAAATTAGTTTTGTTGCAATGTTTAGTGTATTTAGATAATTTCTGCAATATCACATTCTTTTAAAATAAATTTGTTGTATAAAAATAAATAATTTTTATGAAAGGCTTTAATTTTGATCTGTGCCAACCAAATCGAATTCACATTCACTGTTACGGTCTTCACTTTTTTATGAAACGGTTGAAACATTCGAATAAGCTTCCATTAAAAATAAAAACAATACCTTACACACAGATTTATTAAAATACTATCAACTTCTATGACTTTTCCTTTGGTTTTTAAGTTTGCAGCAGGTGGAAAAGTAGTCAAAGGGAACATTTTGGAAATGAAACATTCGAATTGCAAATCGAATGCAAATCGTTTTAGTACCAGAACAACTTAAATCATTTTGTTTTCATTTGAAATCGAAAAAATATGTAATAGCCGGAACAGGCCTGAAAATTTATCTTTATTTGACTGTCATGATGGCAAATCGCTTCACACGAATTTTAGAATAGTTTTTTTGGATTGAATTCGATTGAATTCGGAAATGAGAACGAGTCTGAAAGATAAACGGTGCTCCAACTTATGGACGACATCTGTCTATTCTATTCTATTCCTATTCTATTCCTATTCTATTCCTATTCTATTCCTATTCTATTCCTATTCTATTCCTATTCTATTCCTATTCTATTCCTATTCTATTCCTATTCTATTCCTATTCTATTCCTATTCTATTCTATTCTATTGAGAGTTTTTCATAACTATTCGCCTGACTTAGCATCATGTGACTTCTGGCTTTTCGCTAAACTCAAGAGACCGCTCCGTGTATACCGTTTTGAATCGATAGAAGAAATAGAAACCGAAACGAAGAAGCAATTGAAGGCTACACCGGAAGAGGAGTTTGCAGCATGTTTTGAAAATTGGAAAAAAGTGTATTGTTTCGTGCAGGGGACTACTTTGAGGGGGATAAAACGAATTTACCAAAAATTGGCGCCTGTGTTAACTGTTGGGAGACATAACTTATTGACCTGGAGCCTGCTAAAAGTTTTATTATTCATATTCAAAGAGGTCACATTGTCATAAAATGCGTCGTCACTACGCAGTTTTTTTTAAAATTCAACCAAAAATAATTTCATTAAGAAACAACAAAAACCCCTGTTTGATTTGGACAATTTAAGCAAATTGGCGTCTGTGTAAACTGAGTGATGAGAATTTTCCCCACTAACAACAGAAGGGACGATTATGGGACGCGCGCACACACATAGATTCTCCGACTTGGCGTTGGTTGTTGATGTCGGATTTTCTTATAAGCCTGCCGTTGGAATTCCCAAGCGATTACAGCAATGCTGGCATAAGGTAGGCACAGACTGCGGATGATATTGAAGCGTGGTGATTCGTGAAATAGCTATATAGTCAACCAGCCTTTGTGGTATATGCGTGTCTTGTTTTACAAAAGTTATGAACTAAAAACTAACTTATTGAACTGGAATCTGCTAAAAGTTCTATGATTGATATTAAAAGAGGTCACTAAAACAGTCTCATTAAGATTAAATAAAGATGTTTTGATTCATAAACCAATTCCCGGTGTTTTTTGCCCACAGTAGAATAGAAACAAAGAAATTTCTGGAATTTTTTAGGCTCAAGTATGTTTGGTTCTGGTTATAGAATTAAAGTCTTTATCCAAGCATTCCTAAATCAAGCACAACAAGAACTTCATTTAGGCTCTAAACCAGAGTTCCCCAGCGATAGCCCCTGGGGCACGAACATACTCGCCATTTCATACCGAATGCTTGCCGAAGTCATGCATCGCTGTGTGTTAGACAGAGACACAGTCACATTTTCGCGCTCTCTGCTTGGGGAACCCTGCTCTAAGCTGTTGTCTGAGAGTTCTTAAAAAATGCTCATTGAACTTATTAATTCTCTATTCAAGTAAGAAAATTCTTGACTCTTCTCTTTCAGTGTACTTTTTGAACATCTTTGTCTTACATTCAAATGACACCACAGAATCAATGAATTCTTCCTACCACACACATTCTGGAAATCTGCCTCAGTCTGCATACAACGCCATTGTTTTCTACAATTTCAATTTAAACTCATTTCCATTGAAGTGAAGGACGGTTGAAAACTTCTAGTAAATATTTTGCATATTGATTGTGGCATATTTTCTAACTGATTGTTGTTGTTGATTTGAATTCGCTTTTATTGATTCTCTACTTAAACAGAGACCGAGACAAGACAGAGGGAGAGAATGAGATGACAAATATGAAAATTAGCGCAGGCAATCGTCGGCGATTTGATTAATTCACTGAGAGAGAGAGTTGATTTTCAATTGAGAAATGGAATGAAAGGTTATCATCAGTTGCATTGAGTGGGAGAGAGAGAGAGACAACCTTCGGTTGTGTGTGTGTGTGTGTGTGGGGCACCTGTTAGACATGTAACAAATTAACCAACACCTTGGGCCGGGCTGGGCTACATTCTCCATTAGCATAACACGTTCACTTACAGAGCAGCTGCAGATCAAATTGTAACTGAATTAATTGGATTTACATAAATAAAAATCTAGTTTCAATTTTCACAAGGCAACGCAGACAACGACACGCCTTACAATTATTGAAAATGTTTTATTAATTAACAATGGAAAATTATTGCATGGTTCTTTATGCTGTTGCTAATGGTTAAGTGTTTCTATAAATAGTTGGAATAAAGCTTTCTAATGATTTATGTATTACAATTAAAGCCGTAAGTTCTAGAATCAGCAATATTGCTTCCGATTTATGAGGGGCCTGTTCCCATTTCTGATTATGATTAGATTAATTCAATGTTATGACAATTTTTTTAAAAATTCCAATGACTAAAAGTAGGTCACATTGATTGAATGATGTCTTTTCTGACTCACAAATCTGAAATTTTCCCATAAATGCAATTTTCATGTGTGCTTTTTCCAATAACTTTCAAGTTTTGCCTTAGTACGACGCAATTTAATAGTTCTCAGTATTAAATGGAGCGCTCATAACTTTGAGATTAAGATTAAAAAAGCAAACAAACAATAACAATGTCATGCTACACTATCGTTTGGAAAAAAAATATAAAAAATGGGAACATTTTTATAAACGATTAGAAAAAACACCTTGAGTGCAAATATGTGCAACGTGGAAACAATTCTTAGCAATGTGTTGAAAAATCAACATTTTTATTTAGTAGGTCAAGGTCACTAAAACTCGAGAATTATGTGACAAAAATTTGTCTGGGTTTGTGAAAATATAAATAAAATATTTTACTTTACACAGCCCAAATGACCACAAGCCAAGCTTCTCTCAATCTCCTAGATTTGTGAGGCTTTTTAAAATTTGTTTGCAGAAGTTTGCTTCATCATTCAAATCATGCAAATTAATGTATCATCATTTATAAAAATATTAAGCTGAAAGCAAGTTAAGCCCGCTGGACCGGAAAGTCATCTTCAATAACATTCTAAAGATAATTTTTATACAAACAGAGCAAGAAAAAAAAAACACGTGTCAAACAAAAAGAAGGAACAAAGAAAGAAAATACCCAGGTGATTCTGAGTTCCTCTTGTATTAATAAGGTGCAGCCGTGCCAACCAAGCAAGGCATTCTATATTGTTACGATTTTTACCATTCGTATCTTTAGATTGAGGAATGGAAACTAAAAGTGAGTACATTCCAATAAAGGGGTTTTCTTTTTATACCCGTTACTCGCAGAGTAAAAGGGTATACTAACGTCGTGCAAATGTATGTAACAGGCAGAAGGAATCATTTCCGACCATATAAAGTATATATATTCTTGATATCTTCTTCTTCTTCTAGTTCGAATCCCGAGTGGGACATAGGGCATCAACTACTCCTCTCCATCGAACTCTGTTGTTAGCTGTCACTTTTCCCGATGGTTTCCGTCTCTCTACCGACAGTCCTCCTCCAAGTTTCTTTGGGTCTGCCTGGTGTCCGCCCGACTCCGTCCAACGGGTTTCACTTCATTGCATTCCTTGCGATGTTGTTGTTATTTTCCGCAATGTGTGTCCTCCTATCCAGCCCCATTTCATTCTGCGTATTATTGTGTCGACACTCTCCATATTCGCTCGGAATTCCGTATTCTGTCAGGCCAGAAAATGCAGAATATGCGACGCAGGCAAACGGTTAACAAATGTTTGGAGTTTTGACACTATTGAAGTTGTAATTTTCCAAGTGCAAGAACTGTATAGGAGCACATTACGTTGGACTTGAAGAGCCTGATTTTGAGCCAGCGTGGATATGACGAGCATCGCCAAACAGCTGACAGCATCCCAAAGGCACCTTTAGCCTTTTGCAGGCGCGAATCCACATCCAGTTCCGTCCCTTCATCAACAGCTTGGAACTTGCTCAATTGGCTGTTCGTCCAAAACCAGAGCCTGGAATTGTCCGGAACGGATGCTGAGCGCTTTCGTCTTAGTCATGTTGATTTTGAGGCCTGCCGCTTTAGCTGAGGTGTCCAAGTCGGCTAACGTGTTTGCCAGGTCGCTTAGCCTATTTGCCAGGAGGCATATATTGTCTGGTTTGTCTGTATGAACACCTAGATTTTAGAGACTAGAAGAGCTAGAGCCACCTTGAAATATATTCACGCAGATCAAGTTTATTTTAAATTTTTGCCACGCCCACCCCCGCCCTCACGATAAAAAATGTGGAATAACTCCCACAATTTTTCAGATATCGATCTCAAATTTAAAACGTACATTTATATTCGCAATATCTATAAGCCCCTCAAGATCGGATAATAAATATCCGATTTACAAAATGTTGCGTACTCTCGGCGGTCCCACCTTAGGCACAAGGGAAGTTTATTAAACATTTCTTTAGATAAGTAACGGGTATATCGAAGTCGGTTAGAGCCGACTTTAGCTTATGCTCTCGTTATTTTTAATATTTGTTCACATCTTGGTTTATACAAGCAACTCGTAGCTAAAACTAAACTTTTATAGTAGAGCCGTTATGAGGTTCCCAATCTCGACCTAGTTGATTTGTCAAATCAACATATGTAACAATATGTTTAATTTCAGTTGAAAAGACAGCAGTACCCAAAGTAAAAAACGAGAGTTGAATTTTGAATGTTTCCCATTCAAGACCCAGTTTTATACTTTCCAGATCTCAATCCAGTTCCGTTGCCAAGTTTAAAATACTTTCGGGTTTCGCAGCATTTCCTTCTAAATTATGTAAGTGTTATGGAGGTCATTAATTTATAGGGATAGGTTTATACCCAGCAAACCAAGTTCGGAGCGCTCCAAGTTATGTGTCTGAAAAGAGCCGAGCTTAAGAGCGTTTTTGGAGTAAACACATACATTTGATGGATTTTCGGAGCATATTCATTACAGATCGAGCCCGATGGCAAGGTGCAGAATCATCTTGAAAAATAGGATCTTCTTCTTTCTCACTTATTGCCTCAATGCTTGGCACAACTCCACTTAAAATTATATCTTTATATTTTCCCGCGTTCACCATACCCTGAATCATTAAAATTGATTCAGTTTTATATTTAGTATGCATCCCCATATCATAATGTATTGTGAATGCTTAACGGTTCACACACAGCAATTTTCCAAATATCGTTCGCCCTTTCTACGGCGCACTTTGCAAGAACCATCGGGTCCAATGAGATTGAATTTGGACTCATCTGATAATAGACCTCGTGACCATTCGGAATCACTCCAAATTTTTTTTTCCTTGGCCCAGTTTAGCCGATTTTCCTTCATTCTTTTATTTAGGAGTGGCTTTTTTGCAGGTGTCCTTGCCATTAAACCCACTTCATTTAAACGACGTTGAATTGTTCGGGTCGAAACATCCTTTGCAAATTGTGGCCGTACCTCCGATGCTATCTCAGCTGCATTTTTAAAGCGATCCTGCAGGCTCGTTTTCATGATAATACGATCTTCTCGTGCTGTGGTGCATTTTTTCATTCCCGATCCTTGCTTCCTTTCCACTTCACCTGTCTGAACATTCATTAAAACCTGTCTGAGCTGCTATTTGACGATTTGTACATTTTGTTCAGATAATAAAATAATTCTCTCCTTCTCCCGAATACTGAACTGCTTTCCTTTAGGCATACTTTTAAAGGTGTCTTCAAAAATAAAATTCTAGAAATAGCTATTTTGACAACTGAGCTCTTGAAATGACGAATCTATGTGAAGAATATTTAAGGGAACCCCCGATATATAGGGAATATTTAGGGAAATCCCCGCACAGTGATGGCAAAAATTTAAAATTTTCGAGGTGCGGCTTTTTTTGTGGCGCTGGGTGTATGTCTGAGTATTTTCGGATCTGCACTCCGATATGCTTCTGGAAAGAGCCTTTCAGTAGTAATTCAAGTGCCTAGAAAAGTAACTTTTATGTGTATTTTATGAGGTTTTCCTATCTTCATTGGGAGGGTGAAAGCACTTATATCTCTGTCAGAAAAGAGTCAGATTGGACTCAGAAATCTTCCACATTAAGTGCGACCGGTTTCATAGAAAAAAAACGCTCATTCCGGAGTCTTTTTTGTGCACGTTATGACGGTGAATGCTCATAAAAAAGTGTTAGAAAACGCACATAGTGTTTGCTGGGTATGACTTAGCGTTTGCTACAAGACTTAGCGTTTGCTACAAGACTGACTTGGGATTCCCAAGCGATTTTAGCAGTTCTGGCATGAAGTAGCGTCTGCTAACTCATTGAAGTTGGGCAAAAGATCGCTGATGATTGAACTGTGGAGATTATAAAATAGCTATACGATCAACCAGCCTTCTTTGTGGTGTTGTGCGTGTCTTGTTTTAGAAAATGTTACGATGAAAATCATAACTTGTAGACCTAGAGCCCTCTAAGAAGTTCTACAATACCGAGTATTTTTCTGAGGCGATATATCAGATATCGATTATATTTGTTGATATTTTCGTCGATATTTTGGTTGGGTTCGGCCACAGAAAGTGAGGTTTACTGAATTCACTCTTTTCCCCATAAATGCCATAAAATTTTAGCTCTACGTTTTATACATAACCTAATACATAATCTCCTAAAAATCGGGAGGGGCTCACCCTAGGGTTCGAACCCGTGAAACTTTTTGGGTTTGGGTTCACGGAGCGGGTGCCGAAGTTTTTATAGCCTTGCAAATGCTGATATTGAAATGTCAGAGTTTAAGAACGCTTACATAAAAATCAAAAATTTTTCTAACTAAAGCCCATTTTCTTACAGATAAACATCTAATTTCGACCAAATTTCGCGAATCTTGTTGAAAACATATCAAAGTAAAAACATCGCCGAGTTTAAGGACGATAAAATTTAAAACAAAAAAGTTATTCTCACTAAGACTTATTTTTCGACCGATCGGTCCTATGGCAGCCTTTAGATATAGTCATCCGATTTCGACCAAATTTTGCGAATATATTTTAAAGCATATAGAATTAGTAATCAGTGAGTTTAAGAACGCTAACCTTAAAAACAAAAAAAATTTCTTACTTAGAACCATTTTCGACCGATCGGTCCTAGGGCCACCATAAGATATAGTCACCCGATGTCGATCAACTTTTTCAAATTAGTTTGAAAGCGTGTAATATTAAGAATCACCGACCTTAAGAACGATTTACTTAAAAACAAAAAGGTTCTTTTCCCTAAGACCCATTTTCCGACCGATCGGTCCTATGGCAGCTATAAGATATAGTCATCCGATCCGGTCCAATTTTTTTTTCCTTGGCCCTAATTGTCCCTAAATTGGCCCAGAAACAGCCCTGACCTCAACCCAATAGAGAATGTCTGGGCCCTTATGGCTGCGAAAATAAAAAAAGGAAGCCCAAAACCATGGTAGAATTGAATGATGTGATAGAAAAAGTATGGTTCGAGGATATCACTGAGGAATATTTAAGCGCTTTGTACAATTCGATGCCCAATAGGGTAAAATGTGTAATTAAAGCAAAAGGGGGTACTACAAAGTACTAATTTAAATTTAAAAAAAAAAATTAACATTAATTTGATACAAAATATATATTAGATTATAGCAAATTAAGTATACTTTTGGAAAAAAATCATTATTTGTTGAGTATATGCACTATTATAATTATTATAATTTTTTTTCTTAAATCTGTCATAATTATGAAAAGTCACCAAAATGAATATGGGTCTGGAAAAAAACCTTTTTCTAAAAAACTAACATTCATAAAATAAAAATTGGTATGCACTTTTATTTAAAAATATTCCATTAATCAGTAAAAAAAATAATTGGGCAATTCGGAAAACATTTATAGAAACCCCAAGCAAGAAAACATACAAGTATGTGAATATTTAGACTGCGAATTTTTTTGTGGCGCTGGGTGTATATTTTAATGGATATTTTACTTTTAAATCAATAGTAAATTTTGTACTTATTTTAAGAAAGTGACATTAAAAAAATTCGCCCTAATTTTTTGAATCGATCACATTTTGTAGTTTTTTTTTGCTTCGGTTCAGGTTCGGGCGGGAAAAAATTTTATGCTCCAGTTCGGACTTCCCAAAAATCCAGGAGTCTCCGACTCCGATCCGGTTTGCAGCCCTGTTTTCAATAATAATCTCTGCGTATATGGGGTTTAACGACCTGTTTTGATTTTAGTCAAAGTTTACATCTGGCTTGCTCAAGGTCTATGGTTGAGTGTAATTCTATCTAAACAATACAAATCAACAGATATTAATTACAACATTTTGGAATAGCAATTGGGTATGTCCGTACAACGTTTTCTGTTTCGAGATTAACCAAATTCTCTAATCAGCGGACTTGTTTTGCTTTCACACTTCAAACAAACATCCAGTTAGTATTTAAGCCTCTTTCAATCGGCGAATACAGACATAGGAATTCCAATGTTGTAAATTTGCAGCCCAAATTTTGGCTATGGTTTTTTGTTTGAAGGTGTTCGGCTAAAACTTGCTACTTCAAAAGACATATCTTTTGTTAAACTTAACAGCCGATTTCGCATCTAAAACTAACAAATTTACTATGTTAATTGTAAGTTTAGCTGACACATAGCAGCTATCTGGAAGAAGAGATAACGTTCCTAAATCTTTATTTGTATCGTATTTGGGAGCTCTTTCCCCTGCCGCGCCCATCTTTACAGTTAATGAATACTGGTCGCACTTTATTAATCCTGGTCTACGAAAGCACAATTCCTTTTTCGCAGTTCATGTATAAGACCTAGTGTCAGAGGTCTAGCACCTGCCCCATATTTTAGCATAAGCTGGCATAACCTGGTCTTGTGGTAGAAGTTTAAACACAGTACCAGTAAGTTAAGTTTAAAGTTATTTTATAGTATTCTTAACCTAAATTCCCCCCAATTTAATTCGATTACCGAAAAGTTGAAAAAAATTCATATATGGTAGGTAATTTCATGTTCAGTGGGACCTTAAATCATACGCATACAAATTATATACTAACCATAGGCTTGTTGCATAAATATATATGTGCTCATGTTTGCGGCAGCAGCTAATCAGAATCTCTCTCAAATTGTAAAGTTATTAAATATACAAAATAAAACAAATAGGCAGTACGAAAAAACAAAACAAACAATATAAAAAAAATAGAAATTATATCGCTATTGTAAACCTACTAAAAGTGCTACAACTATGTTCAAAATAAAACTAAAATCAGTAATTGCAAATTATAAACGAGATGCGCGCGTTATAAAAAATATTTATGAAAAAAAGTACAAAAAAAGAAATCACAGAGCAAATTTTGATTCTAAATGATCGACGTATCAATTGTTGTTGTTGTTGTTGTTATTGTTATTGTTCAAGCACTTGGGCTGAGTAAATGTTATTAACAAATATAAACACACGTGGCATTAAAAAAAGTTTGTGTTCTGTTTGCTAGATCAACTGCTGCCGCAAATCTTGGGGAAGGCTTGTGGTCCGGCTATGGCTGCCCTCCTATTTAGCGTCGTTTCACCAACTTTTGCGAATTGATCACAATTTCACGGTTCCACATGTAACGGTATCCACAGTGTGGTATCATGCTCACAAGATCCTTAAATCGCAGCAGTTGGACAATTACATATAGAGGGATTTAGCTAAGGATGATTTTCGATGACCTTAAGCGTACGCGTTTTGTATTTTTTGGCGCCGTTTCGTAGGGAAATCAAGTTATTTGGTTTGACAAGCACACTGCACAGTTTGAACAGCACTCCGCCGAATAGTCACAGTTTGATAGTTCAAATTTTGTATTTCCCTTTTGTTTTATAACAAAATCAATGGAAATTTTTTTTAAGCAATTTAAAAACTATTTTGTGTTGTCTTTTATTGTGTGAGTTTTTGGCGTGTTTTCGAAAACACCAAAACGTGATTATATTTTTGTTATTGTTTTTATGCTTTGGGCTGAGTTTCTTTGTTTTGTCAGTTGCTGTGGTTGTTGTTGTTGTTGTTGTTGTAATTTGAAATTCAAGCCGAGTTTAAGTTGTGTTTTGTTCCGAGTAACAATTCGTACTGAGCTCGATTTGCAAGCTGTTCGAGGTTTTTGCTTTGATTTCAAAGAGAGCAACCAACACAGACCAGAGGAGAGCAGTTTGTGTGTGCGTGTATGTGTGTGGGTCTCAGCCCTGCAATAAGATCAATCTCAAGTCGAGACTGTTTTGTCTGCTATCAGTAGCAACAGCCAGCAAGTGTTCACAGCACGAGCCCCGGATTCGAGATGTGAGACGATGACAAGACAAACGGACTACAATAAGCGATCGCACACTGGTCCCAATGAGCGTGACAAGTGTGCAAGTGAAAGTTGAGAGATGCACACATAATTGCCCAAGACAATGGAATTAAATGTAAATGTAATATAAAATTGGCTATTACACAGCCACAAAGGGGCCAAAGCCAAGCTTCTCTCAATCTCTTGGCGTGTGTGCTTATAATTTTTCGCACCCAGAGAAAGGGGACCTACAGTTTAACGCCATATCCGAACGGCAAAGTTTGAGAAGCTTTTTCAAAGGCTAGTTACTTCACAGCTGGCGCCAATAGCTGGTGAAGGTGATCTTTGTAAAGAAAGAATAACTTTTTTATTCGATGGTCCGAGGCGGGATTGAACCCACAACCTTCAGCATTAGCAGCCACACATACTACCGGTACGCTACACCCGACCCAACCAAGTCAATGGATAGTCTGCTTTAAAAGATGCTGTGTAATGCATATTGTCTGAATGCGAATACTTTTTTCTGCACTAGAGGCAAGAGAAAGAATATCTAATCCGTTTCCAACGGAATTCTGTTTGATATTATTTCGATGTTATTTTAGAATATTTTGGAATTTTATTACAATCCCTGATGCAAAGCTCTTCAAGTTCCTTTGTAAGACTTAAGGTTCGATTGGCGAACCGGTTTTAAAAAAAAACTTCTGAAAGTGAGTACGAAGGTTTGGTTTTGGAAAGTTCTTTTGGATATGTGAAAAATTCGCGGAAAACGGTTGTATGCAATTTTTTTGTTTATCATCCAATCAGGTTCAAACTCATTTGCCAAGATCTATATGAAAATTTAACAATCACTTCATACAAATCTTCCGGAAAATTTTTAGCCCCACAAAAAATAGTCTAGTGGGGATAAATCAGCTGATCTTGGCGACCAATAAACTGGTCCAAAACATGAGAATAATTGCTCACCAAACTTGCCTCTCAATTGGTTCCGCGTGCCGTGAGGCTTGCGGGGCAAATTTGCTTAGGGCAAATCAATCGCGCTGTACTTTACATTGAATGTAACGTTTGCGATTTTCATTATTTTTGATACAGTACAGTCCAATGATGCCGACGGCTCACAAACCGCACCAATCAGTGCATTTTTCAGGGTGCATTGGTAGCTCTTGAACTGCCTCTGTCTGCTCTTTTGACCTATTTCGGCAATTCTGTTTGTTGACGGACCCATTGAGCCAAAAATGAGCTTCTCACAGAGCACGAATTTTGATAAGGCTGGGATGACAACTGATGATGAGTCCCAGACAAAGCAGCCGTTTCTTACAGTGTCAAAAAGGCAATTAAAACTAGCTCATGATACAGCCACGGTTGCCACACTTGGTGTTTTTGCACCAAAAATTGTGTTTTTTTTCCTGTTGGTGCACTGGCACTTTTTTATTGGAATTGGCTCTTTTGAGAAGAGAAAAGAAAAGAGTTCCAAAAATATGCGAAGTAAAACCAGTTAACCAGCTTGCTTGTTTGAGCAGTGGGATGCTCCCCGACTACTCACGATAGTGCATAAAAAATTGCTTTATACGCTGCTGACTAATTTCTGACAGGAACTGTGTCGACTGAGCAATTTTTAGGTCTAGATATTCTAGTCTATGGGTTTACAAAAATGACCAAGTTTTGCAACAGAGAAGATATATCGTATTTTAACTAATACTAATGTATTATATTTTCACTTTTTCGATACAATCGCGCTTTTGAAAGGTATGGACCATAACTATTTATCATATATGCAAAAGGTATATCTTCCTTTAAGAAAATCTTAAAATTGTTTGGGATAATATTTGTAGTCCTTAGAAATAGTACTATACCATATTATCAAAGAGAGTCAAAACAAGGTGTAGCTCCTTTACAAAACGAGCCTAAAAGGAAACAAAATTTGGATTCTAAGCATTTTTTTGACCAAATTACCTAAAATCAAGACGAGATGGACCATTTTCGAAAACAGATTCGTGTTCAGCAAACGAAAATCATATCTATACATACATATATCTGATTCTAATCACCACCCACTCTTCAATATACTGGACCTTGTTGTTTAGTGTAATTCTCAAAACTTTTGTTACACACTCATAGATATAATTCAGAACTTAGTTGCTTGGACTAACAACATATGGATATCAAGTGTATAGGGAAATCCACCATTTTAAAGGTTAAGGAAACGGTGAGTGAGTTTTACTTGGAGCTGGTTCGGCAAATTCGTGCAAATTCCAATTTGATTCAGTTTCAAAAATAATGCTTTGCAAGGAGCTGTGTAGGAGTACCGATCCCCATTATGTATGGTCTGTTAAATACTTTGAAATATAGAGAAGTAACTGATCTTAGAGTGTGATTTTTGTAAGTAAACAATAAAAGTATTGACGTTTTAGTTTTTAAAATGTAAAGAAATCTGTGGCAATAAGGAATAAAAGCAAAAGTGTGTTTTCCGTATTTTTTAGGTAGCTATTGATACCTTTAAGGGCAGATTTCACAGCTTCTACAGAGCACTAACTATCACATAAACTTACAAGTAACAGAGTAAATTCTAAGTTTAAGAAGCATTACAACGATGTGGTGATAAGGGGATAAAATTACGAGTCGGTCTAATAGGAACGTTGAGGTTAATTTGGCCAACCAACTCAGTTGAGTCGATTTCACCATTAATTAGTCTATGTATAAAGATTACTCCAAGCATAACTCTACGGTTAATAAGGGAGGGAAGGTTAATCAAAAGAAGTCTACTGGAGTACGATGGTAAACGGACTTCAGGATTCCAGCCCAGACCACGAAGAGCATACAATAAAAACTGTTTTTGCACAAATTCAATTCTATCTTGATGAGTCGAATATTGCGGAGACCACACACATGATCCATACTTGAGAATCGGACAGACAAGAGAAGTGTACAAAATCTTCGTCGTATAGGGATCATCAAATTCCTTCCTGCAATTCAAAATTTGGAAAATGTAAGTACTATTTTCCTTACTGAATGATGCGCCTATCCAATTCCATTATTTACCATCTTAAAGATGATTAAAGTTAATTTTCTAATCAAACTTTTTTCCAAATAAAATTTATGTTCTGCTTATGGTCAGTAGTAAGAAACCTGAAAAACATACAATTGGTTACAATTTTTTGAAGTATTTTGGTTTTCCATTCAGCGAAATAAAGTTCGATGCTCTTAAAAGCACCGGTCTGTGCCAAACCGAGTCTCCAGGAAACGGCCGCGAAATGAAAAACTCTATATAAAAAAAACAGCTGAGGAATTTTTCGTGTGGCCGTTTCATATTCGGTTTCAACCAATCGCGAAAAATGCTTACGTTTGCCACTACGTTATGTACAAAGTTAACATAGCCTTTAAGTGCTGTTAACACCTCTTTTTTTCCGTCACGTGAACAAAATAGGTTTTTATTCTAATTTGAATCTGATAAACGCCATGAAAGTGAAGAGCGAGTAGCGGGAATTGGCGGATAAGAAACACTCGGAAACCCGCCAGAGAACGGTCTGGTCTGTACAATATCATGTGAAGTCTCCTGCCACCACAAACCACCAGCGAGGAGTTTAAAATATATTTGGCCAGCATTCAAACACTTCTAAGCGGCTCCATTCCCCTCAATCGATTCGATTTCATTCGCCTCAACTATGTCTTCGATCACAGCTACCAGACCAAAAGGAATATCATTGAACAGCCGCCAGTGCTCAATGATCGAGACCACAAACCAAATGCCCGCTCCCAGTTCAGTGGACAGCGAACTGCTGGCCTCCTATCAAGCGGTAGTATAGGATAGTGCAGCCTCAATTGACTCCCTGAAGGTGACCGAGCAAAAGCGGATCGGGCAACGAGGGTGTGCCCTACATTAATGCCAATTATATCAAGGTAAGAAATGGGCGAACCAAACTTCAACTTTATAAATCACTTCCATTTCTTAACGTTTCCCTGAAAGGGCCCCGACTACGTGGCCAAGGGTTATGTGACCACCCAGGGACCGCTGCCAAATATCATTTTCGAGTTCAGCGGAGCTATATACGCCGCCAAGTCACACATGCTACAGCAGTACATCCAGAAGATTATCATGCTGACCTGACCAAGGAGGCAAATCGCCAGAAATGCGCGAATTACTTTCCAATCGATATGAACGAAATCTTTGCCGTGGCAGCCAAGTGCCGCTGCTCGGGACTACATCGAACTGCATTTAATGCCATTGATTGTGCCAGACACAATTTTAAGGAAAATGTCTGAAGAGGCAGCTCCCAACGTTCACTGCGCTAATACTGCAGATTGTCAAAAGTCATAATGATAACAATTAATTTATTATTAATTTCATTCTATAATAAAAATATATTAAAATAGCACATTAAATATGTTATATTCATGTAAAAAGGGATAAAGGTGCATGCAACAGATGTATAGCGGAGTTTGGGCAGCAGAAACAGCAGGCTAACAGCAGACTAACAACAGAGAACTAACAGCAGACCAAAAGCAGAATACTAACAGCAGACTTGCAGCAGTACAGCAGACACAGCAGTTAAACAGCCGAAACAAAGCAGAGAAGCAGCCGTGACAAGGAGAAGCGAAACAGCAGTCGAGCAGAGGAGTCAAGAAGCCGCAGCCGAACATAAAACAATTAAAACGCCGTGTGCTAAATCTAAAGCTGAACTATTTTAATCACTAATTACTGTTAACTGTAAACCTAATTATATATTTTCCATAAGAACCGTAAATAAACGGACCAGAATAGTCCAATCAGCTCACATTCATAATCCTAATAAGTTCGCGGGCATATTCAACAGTGCAAGAGCAGCGCAAGGTTTCTTTGAAACGTTTATCGACAGAGTAAATTGTTTTATCGTGTTTAGCAGATTCTGTTAAGAATCTGCGGAATATCAACTTTTCACAAGAAATTTTTTGGCGACCCGTGGATACCGCCCTTTAAGATATGTTTGAACCATTTGAATGAAATTATCTTTAAAAAGTAAATGTCAGAGATAGTTCTTTCAGCTCAAAACAAAGATTCCACCATCCAATACCATTTTTTTGTGTGTTTAATTTGTAATTTAAAAAAAAAACATCCTAATGGATAACCCGCTATTTTCCCCACGTGATTTTAAGGAAGTCCGTACCCGAAACTGAACTGGAGATGACAAATTTTACCCGCCCGAACCGGAGCAAAAACAAAAAAAAACATTCTTAAGTCTTTGAACCACTGTGTTGTCACATTCCATGCTCTGCCATTTTATACGTATACCGCGCCTACATTTCCCTTCCCCCCAGCAAGTTATCAATATTTTGCATATAAAAATATTAATATAGACGTTCAGTCCCCTCGATTTGAAATTGTAGACCCCATTTAAGCGGGTTGATAGTCACTCAAATATTCATTTCACATTTTAATAAAAAAAAAAAAAAAAAAAATAAGAATGCAATCTGAATCTTGGAGTGCCTCTCCCCCTCGCACAGGTGATCAGCATTGAACTCGCATTAACCTGAGATAGAAGTAAAGTGTATAGAAATTTGTTTGGCTGCTGTTGCCACGTTTGAGCTACATTTAATATAAGTAAGTAAAATGTAAAATATATATTTTATAGTCATTTCCTTACTCGATAGGAGTGAAAATGCAAAGTTCAATGACGTTTCCTACGCTCTCTCTTCCAACTCAGTCAACGGCTGGGAGTGAAGAAAGCTATTTAAAGAAACCAAGCCCCAAAAGAAATGGAATACCCAAATGAGGGGGCACGTCCCTTTGGATAAATTAACAACAACAAAAAATTAATAAAGGAAAGAAAGAAGTTTCCTCTGCGGTTCATTGAACCGAGTCCTTGAAACTCTTTGAACGGCTCTACTTAATTGTGTTAGCCTTCAATTGAGCTGTACGCCCAGAAATTTGAATTTTTCCAAAGTGGTTATGCTAGATTTTATGGAATTTCTAAGAGCAACAAACACTGAGAGAAACTGACACTGATCACTCACTGAATGCATGATCAGAGAGCAAGAAAGAAAAAATAAAAAAAAAATCCATTCCGATTTCATTGTTCTCTTTTGGAATGGCCATTTAAAGGCCTGAGCTTGTTGGCCACGTTTATAAACAATAATTACACTGGGTGATCAGGGTGAAAACAACAACAACAACCAATTTAATGTAAGCAGACAAATATGCGAAAAACCGATCCGGTTTCACGACTCACAGTCAGAAATATTTTAAAAACTGCCTCCTCTCTCCAATATAAACAGTTATTTGTTTGTTAAACCACAAAATAATGTCAAACAAAACCAAGTCTAAAGTTGTGTCACCACATTTGAGCTTTAATTTTGATTTTTTTTTTATATTTCGTCTACCTTTTTCTCGTTTTGTTTTGTTTTGTCTTTGCAGACGTTCAAAGTCCGATTGCATTTCGAAACTTTTATTTTTGTTGTATTTTGTTTTGATTCCCATTTTATGCATAGATTATAAAATGTGTCTTAAAAATATCTTGAAGATGGATTTTTATGTTATTTTTATCTTCATTTTGGATTTTTGTAAAAAAAAAATAGTTTCTTTTTTTGTCTTGCTCGGTTCGAGGTCAAATATGGTTATGGTTTCCTATACAAGATTCATCAGTAGGCTTTACATTATATCAACATTATCTTTATGAAATCAGATTTGGGATTTTCAATGAAAATAGGTAACTAGTTCTTTTTGGCGTAGAATGTGTGATAGAAGTTTTATTGGCAATTATTTGACGATCTTAATTTACTTGACTTTCAGCGGACGGTTTTATTTTGTCTGTAGTCTTTGGAATCGTGTAGAAATTCAATTCGTCCCAGAAATTTCTAGACAGATTTCCAGGACCTAATGGGGGCGTATATAGTGAGGTAAAGCTGCTCTTTTGTTCTCCTTATTTGTAAATGATATCTCCACTGAACTCCAAGGCAGAGCGCAATTTGCCGGGAATGTTTTCAAAATCCTAATGTACGCCCCCGCAATTTGGAAAAAACGTCATATCTCCTACAGTTTTGATGATAGATGGTTCGTACTTTCTAGAGATATCTAGTACTCAAAATTATTTATCGATTTGCTGAAGGAATGATAAAGATCGGATGAACGATACTCAAGTTATGAGCAAAAAACGGTCAGTTAACACCCACCACCCACCCCACCCATAACCTTAGCATTGCGTTCAGCAGAAGCAATCTTAGTGAGAGAGAGAGAGAGAGAGAGAGAGAGACTTAAAGAGCGCACTGCGTTGTGCGTTGTGTGTTAACTGGCCGTTTGACCAGCATCCTCGCTGAATCACCAAAGATGCTTCAGGAGATGATTAATGAAGTGCAAAGATACTGCCTAAAATGGGGACTGGTAATCAACACGGATAAGTCGAAAGCAATGGTAATTCGAGATGGCTGAGGGAGGCTGGCGCGAGATGAGAAATGGACACTTGACAATATTGAACTAGAAACGGTAAAACGGTTTAAATATCTTGAAGTGTCCCTATCTTCAAACATGTCTTTCAAACAGCACATTAATTTAAAACTAAGCGAGTCCAAAAGAGCACTGAACAGCATATGGAAAGCCTTAATGAATAAGAAAAATGCAAGCGCGAGAGCAAAGTACAAAATGTTTCAGGCCACGGCAAGATCCATCATATGCTATGCTGCAGAAGTTTGGGGATGGGAGTCATACGAAGATGCCGAAAAATTGTTAAGATTCTTTCTGAAAAAGATTTTCTACCTTCCAAACAATACGCCGACATATGCGATACATTTGGAGACAGGCCTACCTGAAATGTTCCATTACACAATACAAGCGCATTTTAAATATATGAATAAAATCATGTCTCTATCAGCTGACTGGTACTCGAAAATGGTAGCGTCTGCACTGATAGCGTCGGCATCGCAGTGCTTCCAAAAATGGACAGAACTGGCCTCGGAACACGATGTAAATCTAGACCTAACCGACCCGAACACCCGGAAAGAGAGTCAGTCCACACTACTGGCTTTAATGTACAAGAGAACGCGTGAGGCAAATGCTAAGCGCGCCCGCGAAAGCACTTCTCAAGAGATGTACAAGCGTTTAAGTTACGAGCTCGGAGAAAATAATTACTTAAGGGAAAACTATGACACCTTAACCATTTCCTATATTTGCAGAGTAAGAACAGAGGTACTACTGGCGCTTAACTATTCACCACATAGACGCATTGAAAATGAGCTGTGCAGCCTTTGCAACATGAGAGCACGCGAAGATGTGACCCACTTCATAGCGGTCTGTCCAATCTTGAAGGAGCTGCGGATCCGCTCATGGAGCAGAGCATACCTCACATTGGAAGAGCTTGTAGCAATCCTAAACGCTCAATCTTGGAGTGTGTTGGCAAAAAACCTGCTGGATGCTCACAAATACAGGTCAAAGAGAAATCTGAAATTTGAATCTGATTTTATATTAATTAGTGGAGCCCGGAACTTCATCCTGAGGAGTGAAAGATCTACTATCTCGCGACGAGCGGGGAAGGTGGGTGGTGTAACTCTGAAGGAAGGGCGTTCCGGTAGCTTCAGTTTTATATTTATATTTATGTGAATTGTATAATTTTAAATTTAAGGCAAACGGCCAAAATGCCATGCCTAAATATATATTTTATTGTTCTATGAATAAAGAACTTCTACTACTACTTCTACTATAGCTGCTTACAAGTTGCTCTCAAGTCTACTCATACCACCTTGTTGGTTATCCAGTCCTGCAAATACGTCGCAGAAACATGGACATTTTAGAATTCATGAACCTTTAAAAGTTGGCGTTAAATTTCGCATCCGCTTGAAACACGAACTGTATGAGCTCTATGGGCCAATAAAGAAGAAGTCTTTTTAATTATTTGAATTTTACCGCCAAGATGTAAATATATTGATATTTTAGTGTAAAGGTGTTTGTAAGAAATCGATGGATGGTCACATCGTAGGCAGTAGAAAGCAGGAATAGACAGATAGACAGATAGAAAGAAGAAAAACATTGAAGAGACAATGTAAAGCAGGGCATGCACGCACAAATTTTTATAACAAGAATTCATTTGCTCACTAACCCGGCGAACATTTCTCACGAACATCATTTGCTTGAAAATCTCAATGAGTAAACATGAAAATATGGCAGCAAAAACTAACCCAATCATGGCCTTGGCCTAGATGGCGATACAAATTAGCTTAAAGCATTTTATCATTATATAAACTCCAGCCACAATTCGTTGCTCATTTGGGCACCTGTTCACTCTAAAAATATTTTTGACAAATGATGTTCGTGCACTTGTTCCCATCCATTGACGAACATGTTCGCACGAACACACGCGAAAAAAAGTCGAACACAAAAATCTGTCACGAACACCTCCACTAACGACGAGCATTTCGTTGAGCACACTAAATTCGTCGAACAAATTCGTGTGTGGATGCCCTGCTTAAGTCAATGGTGTTCAAACTCACATAATCAAGCATTGCGCTTGTGTGCGTAGCAGCGAAACACGAAGTAAACGTTTGGCATTTCAACATGAGCAACGAGCAAACGAACAAATGCCTCGTGAGAGAACAAAAACATATGTACGTTTTCTCTCTCTCTATACGTGTATTGTCTGCGATGCGGGCAGAATTATGAGTTCCTGTCCCATGGGATAGTATTTTGAGCATTTTGGACACCACTGATGTAAATAGAAAACCGTGTGTAAATAAAAAACCGTGTAAATAGTGTGTAAATAATTTTCGGAAGCCCGAAAAACCCTCGTTTAACACTTCAAACGTTCTTAACCAATGCTAATGACCATCAAAATATTTGTCACTTTATTTGAATCCGAATTTCGATTGATTAAGGCCTATTTGCAGAACGCACGAAAATAAATTTGTATGTCAAACTTCTCATGAATAAAAACACTTCTGAAATGTTTTGAATTCTAAATGCTACAGCTAATTACACAGCTGTCTTATTTGTATGAAACATTGTGCCTCTGAAATCCAGCCTTTATACTGAAATCGACTTGTAGTTTAGAATAGGTCGGATTAGTTGGTAGTCAAGTTTTTGAATAGAAGTGTTTCGATTCTTTACTATTTTCCATTTTTGTACTAGGCGAATTTCTTCTGCGAATGTTTAATGGGCGAATTTATGTTTGATTCAAAAGTTGAGTGAAAGTTCCCCCGGTTTTTCGACCAAATTTGGTCTTCAAATCGCAAAACTATTGTGAAATTGAAAATGGGAGCATAGGCCTAAATTTTGTATTCGGAATTACGAAGCTATGCCATTTCGAGATTGCAGAATCAAGTGAATCATCACAAACACACATATACGTAACGGCATTAAAAATGAATGTCCATTCCTTGGCGTGGATTTTCGATATGGATTCACGATTTTACATGTGTGTGTGTGCTGTCTGTGTTTTCATTTGTTAGACCACCTTATATAAGATCGGTTTTTTGAGATCGGTCTTTGAGATCGGTCGTCACACCGTCTGAGTGTTGTTTTGTTCTACAGCGTTGCGCAACTTGGTGTTTCCAAAGTCTTTGCCTAAAACACTACAAAAATACGTTATTACTCTGAGATACATGGCTTGGAAAGTAAGAAAGGGTGTTCAAACTCGAGCATGAGACTCGACCTATCATTCTTTGTAACATTAAATATTTAGCCTTTGTCGCCAATGTCATAAACATGCCACCTTTTGTAATTCCATTAAATATAAACAGCGGCAGTGGCAAGGATCAGCCCAGCAGACACACCACTTGAAAAGGATCAACCATGGAAACCACTTGAACAGGTCATCCGGTTCCCACCACTTAATATGCATCGTGTGAGGCAATGTGTATTCCTCTCACGAATGCATTTTTATATTTATACACACGCAGTTATCTTACAAATACTGCCTTAGTTAAGAATAGAAATTAAGGGATGAGAAATTTAGTAAATAAAAGCAGGATCGCGCGACATCAAAATCTATCTATTATTTTATACAAAGGGTATATTGCCAATTCAATCTTCTCGGACAGCTGACCTATCCACAAAATGGCTTCCCTAATGGTGATGATAAAGCTCGTAAGCTACTGCACTATATGTGGGGAATGGAATAGGAGTAGACCAACTAAAAGAATACTTAAAATTTTTGCAAATTTACTTGAATTTTCGATGGCGGACATATTTATGGTCTTAAACGAGTCTGAATATTAGAACAGCAGACTTTCGCACATTTTGGCACAGTATATGCTCTCAGAAGGAAACTCCAGGAATAACTATTAATGAAATAACATGGAACTCTATCTCTATGCACAGCCATAACAGAGGAAATTGGGACGGATCATAACAAAATCCTATTATGCATCATAAAAGCCCGAAGAGATAGGCTTCGGTTAAACAGCTGCTCCAGAAGCACTGTAAAGGAAGGATTCTGCTCCCGTAAGAAGCTAGAAGACAAGCAGCAAATACTTTGGCGTGTTGATAGACAGGCGGCTTACGTACAGCGCGCATATGCGTTATGCAAGCAAAAAGGCTGCTACTGCAAGCAGAGTAGGAGAAGGATTCTCGTTAAAGCAGTCACATTGATCCTGCTATCACGGTATCCTACGAAACAGCATTTATTGTAGCGGGCTTAGTCCAGTGCCGGCCAAATGGAGAGGATAAAAAAGTGTGCTTGTGTAGGTAAGCAAGAAAGCTCTCTCCAGACTGCAGCCGTTTTACTTGCAATTCAGTGTTCACCGATTCACACAATCAAGAGTGCGGCTCGCGATTGCGTAAAAACACGACTGACTTGGGCTCGTGGTAGCTATGGCTGGCCGGCTCTGGCTTAGTTCTACTATCGAATGAGAGGAAAGCCTTGAATGCGACAGGAGAATATCACAATGAAGAAGCGCAAAGAACAGCGACAATCGAACCAAAGTACAAACGAACGTTGGACACGACGCCTTGTTCTAAATATAGCCATACCGCTCAACAGACGACATGGACAGTTGACAGTTGCTTCGGTTTAAGGTTTAACCACAAGAAAGACACAACCTGAATTGGTCTGCAGTAAGGCAGATGGCCACAATAGTGTACAAAAAAAACTGTGTTTCGCTGAATGTAGGAAAGAATAGAAAAGAATCCTAGATGAGCCAAAGGGCATTCCCCACGGCCGGGAAAAGGGGTTAAAAAAAGACATGAGTTGGCTGAGTTTGAGAAAGAGGGAGTCTACGCGACTCTAAATGGAGCCATGGTTTGAGGATGCAATCATGTCCGTCCGATTCTTGGGTACGGATCATGTGTGTGTGGTCTACGCAAAAGCAATTGCAGTCCATCCTAAAGAAATTCTTATGGTTCTCTCTTTGTGTTTTAAACTGAAATCCTGAGGTGTGTTTAGCATGATAAAATGGTCAAAAAATAGCGAAATTGATCAATTCTCATACGGTTAAGAAAATCGAGAAATATTCCAAAAATTTCTCAATGAGTTTAAACAAAGGTTATTTACTGAATGAATGTAGCCTTTTTATTCTATGGTTTAAATTATCATGGTTGAAGAAGATCAAAAGGTCCATAAGTTAGGTTAGGTTAGGTTGCGATGGCTGAGAACGACAAGTCGTTCTCCCACTAAGGCCACTTTGGGCCCATTGCGATGCCATGTTTTTTCACTGATAATCCTTTTTAAAACTGAGGGGGGTCCTCGGTACTGAACCATTGTGTGGACAGAATGAATTTGAGTAGAGCTGGGATCTCTAGCCCGGATGTCTCCGAGAGGTTGAGTAGCAGAGGTTGACCAAGTGTCCTGAGTCTCGTTCTACTCAAGGCGTGGCAATGGCAAAGAAGGTGTTGTACCGATTCCTCCTCTTCTTTGTATCCGCAACTTCTGCAGAAGTCATGGTAAGTGACGCCTAGGCGTACTGCGTGTCTGCCCATAAGACAGTGACCCGTGAGGGTCCCCACCAGAAGAGAAATGTGTTCCCTTCTGTGACGTAAAAGTAAGCTTGTACGTTTAAGGTTGAATGTAGGCCACGTAAGTCTCGATACAGTACAGGAGGAAAGGTTTTTCCAGCGATCCGTAGCGAGACGGAGTGTTTCAGCTTTTGTGTGAATCTTATATGTTGCCATAGGCATCTTTATCATACTCTTCTCTGAAAGGAGTTCGAGGGTGGTACCTATTCTGACCAGATTGTCCGCAGACTCGTTTCCTTCTATGTTGCTTAGTCTTAAGGCTGTTGAGATAGCCAGTTGTCTTGCTACAAGGTGAAGAATAGTATTTAGCGCTTCCGTTGGTGTCGTTCGGAGGGCGCCACTAATACATATCTCCGCACTTCTCTGTACTTTGTGGACGTTGTTCAGGACATATTGTTTCCCGAGTGCAGGTCACCATACTAGTGCTCCGTAGAGTAGTATGGGGCGTACAACGGCTGTGTATAGCCAGTGTACTATGGATGGGGAAAAACCCCATTTACGGCCTATTGCCTTTTTGCACGAATAAAGAGCAATGGTAGCCTTTTTTATACGTTCATTTATGTTGTCTTTCCAAAGTAGTTTCTTGTCCAGAATGACACCCAAGTATTTCCAAAGGTCCATAAAATCGTTAAAATGTCCAAAATTTCATATGAAATTCAGATTATCAGAATTTTTTTATAAATAGCCAATGGAATATGATGATTGAAATTTGAAAAATTTTATGCATGAGTAAGAGAAGGGGACCTACAGTTTTACGCCTATCCAAAAGGCAAAGTTTGAGAATCTTTTTTAGGGCTAGTTACTTCACAGCTGGCGCCAATAGCTGGTGTTGCTATAAATGTCAATTAAAATAGCTAATGTCCTATTGATCCGATAAGCAAGCCACTAACTAATGATGACCTAGTTTAGTTGCGGGGCAACGCGCTCTAAATATTATGAGGAGGGACTGTTCCCACTATCAGTTTAGATAAAATTACAGAAACGAATGAACTAATAAACAGTTGAGATAGTAAACTCAATCTAAAAAGGGTTACATACATTTTGAGAGCTGTGTTAGATACGAGTCTGTGCTGAGGATTTCGAGGATACATCGTTATATGAAGCAAAAAGTTCAACTGGTTGGGTCTTAATTAGTGAATGCCCTGTTATGGCCTTCGAAGTGCTATAAACAGCATCTAACTTTATGCAACTCGTTGTAAAAAGCAAAGATATAATATATGAAATACAAGTCAAAGTAAAGACAAGGCAAAGGTAAGAAGAGTAAACAAATTCTGTTGCTCCTTGCTTTCGCTAAATTGTCTAAGTCTCTGTTGTTGAAAAAGTCTTTCGTATGATTTTCTTTCACATCAATACTATGTAAAGTCCTACAGTTTGTCCTCCAGTTGGCCTCAATTTAACGAAGTAAGGTGGAAGATGAAATGATCTAGCAACTCTTTAACTAACATGAGGCTGTTGTATTAAACTTATACAAGAATAAATTTGTATTTCTGCTAAGAAAACATTGCTCTAATCCAGGTATTAAAACCGAAAGGAATTTCGGTTTCAAACAAGGAAAACTTTTTAAAACTGCAATCTTTAACAATTTAAGCCAAGTTAGACACCCTGACCTATAACGAAAATCGTTTCGATTTTAGTCCCAACTATAATCAGGAAATTCTTCAAGAATTCTCTCTTCTAGCTTGTCCAACTCCAAGCCATCAGCATGGGAATTTTTGTTAGAAATAGTTGCTGTTTTATTGGTCTTAGGGTTGGTCTTAAGACCTACCTTCATCCTTTAGATCGAGAAACTCCACAACCAAATCCTCATCGCTTAATAGCTCCAGTGTGTCAATTCCCTGAAGCCCATCTGCCGTCTCCCCATCGCCTATAAGTGTAATGCCTGTAAAAATAAGAAATTTTGATTAATTTTCCCCCGATTCATTTATCCAAGCTCTGTAAATACTCACCATTTGCAAAGTTATCGTCATAGAGCCATTGTGGTAGGCTTGTTGTTGTCTCACTGAGAGCAAACAACTCGCTGGCCACAATCGTTGATGGTGGTGATTGTGGCTCCAGCTTGAGATCCCAGTACTCTCTGGGTAAATCCAAACTTTCCATGGTCAATTGAAATGTTGTTTTCGATATAGTTTCCATAGTCAGAGTCCGATATTATTATACTTAATAATGTTGATAAGATGATAGATATAGATGATGGTCCTTGCTGTTGTAGCTGAGCTGGTTGTTGTGTGGATGCCATGGTGGCACTGTAAATAGAAAAGGTAAGGTAAACATTACATGGCATTATTTAAATGGACAGCAGTGTAAATACATATTGATTGCAATCTTTAGGTCAAAACACTGATAAAGCGGAACCCTTCTGCGTAAATGAATTCAGAATGAAACTGCAAATTTGAACTTACAATTTTTGTGTTATGTAGACACATAATCTTATCAAAAACCGAAGGCGGGAAATCATAACCCTGCCCTTAGTCTGCCTACAGTCAGACAGCGAAATGAATGTACAGTGAAAGCTCTTTAATTATCAAATTCATTCTACACCAGCTCTTAGATCAGAAAGATCAAACTTAAGTGTTGTGCTTATAATAGAAGAACGTTTATCGAGGCATCTAGATTAGTAATAAACCATGATTTGCTGAAGATTTTAGAACAATTGTTCAAAATGAAAAGCAAGCGTAATATAAATCACTTGCTAGTTATTGTGAATCCTAAAGTTTTATAAATTGGCTGCAGCAAATTACATATGTATATTTTGAAGTACGTTCTGTTTAGCTGTTTTTAGGTAGAGGCTCTTTTAAAGAACTCTGTATGCAAAAATCTTAGGGTTAGTAAACATTCGCACATTTTGTAGGTTGAGTTCCATCACGTCAGAGTCTAGCACTTGTTTTTCAGTTTTTCTATATGCAATAGATTTCATTTAGTGTGAGTACGGACTTTGCCAAACTGAACTTCCTTAAACAAATCGTTAACTACTAATCTACTAACTACTATAGAGTCCTCCAGGGAATCAATTGAGGTAACTTGGCCATCGTCCAAATCAAGAAATGCTTTTGATTTACTTGAGCAACCTTCATCAACATTACATTCTTCATAGTTGCATTCCTTTTCTCGTTCTCCTGCTCGATCAATATTCGCTCCATTATCGACGGTGATAGTATAAGTCTAACCTAGAGAAATGTCGTAGGAGTGGAGACCTTCTTGAATGATACAAGTAAGATTACAAGGAATTTCTATATTTCCCTGTATGTGTCGTTGGAAAGACTACTGAATTTTGTGAACCGAACGTAATTTTTCAAAAAAGTGGTCCGATTCAGGTTCAGGTTCGAGGAGCTAAAAATATTAGGGCTTCGGTTCATGGTCCGGTTCGTCGGACCCAAAGAACCCAAACTGAACCGGTTCTAAGGGGTTCGGTTTCAGACCGGTTTGCAGCCTTGGTCCAAACTCATATATCCTCAGTACAGGAGCTAAAATTGGATTGGATTTGGATTCTAGACAAGTTTGTCACTCTGAACCCGAATCTTGTTCTAGAAACTCCATATCTCGAATGGATTAGCTGCATATTTGACCTTAAAATGCATAAACTTGTTATTTTTAACCCTCGTAGAAATCAGCTCATTTGGAAATTTTCAATCTTAACATACAGTATAGTACGTAACCATATCTATACAATATAATGAATACTTTAATCCAGGTATGCCCAAAAGCAGCATACGACAGAGCACTCACCAAGAAAAGCACCAATTCCAATAATGAAATTGTTGTTGGTCAGTTTGCTTGCGGGTGCAAACTCCAATCAAAGAAGAGAACAAACGAAGCACACATACGAATTCGTTTGCATGTGTGTGTCGTTTTGTATTCGTCGCGCCCTGCATGTATACGATCATTGATATCCTATCTTCGGTGCAATTACAAAAACCAAAACGAACTCAAAGAGCATACGGCTGGGCATCGCTGCTTTAATCATTTCATACGTTATAAGTTCATGTATGAAATTTTTTAAATGGATGAGAGAATTCAGCAGGATCAAGTGGAATTTTAAGAAAAACGCCTCATAATCATAAATACACAGACAAAAAAAGGATATTCGAAATATCCCCTTTAAGATCCGTTTTTTTAATATCCTTTTCACATGTTTCAGCTCCTTTGGATGAAAAACTAAGATCAATGAACTATCCTTTTTTCTGTCATATCCTTTTTAATTCAAAACGATCCAAAGGAGCTTAAAAAAGGGTGAACGGGATCTTAAATTGGTTGAATATCGAATTTTGTTATCGGCAAGCGATAGCCCGATAGCGAGCAAGTCAAGTATGCCCGTTGGTGCGAAAGAGAAAGACATATTGCGCTGCGTCATTCAAAGTAAAACAATTGAAGAGAACGCACGCGCTTATGCATATCCGGCAATAAAATGGTGTGTTGGGAGTGATATTAAAGTGCAATTGAAGTGAAATAATAAACATAAGGAAAGTGATATGTGCTTGCACTCAAAAAACTCGCATTTTAGTCTACTTGTTTCCTTGTTTAGTAAACATGTGCTTCAATAATACTAATGTATTTTTATATCTTTCTTGTGCTCTTTTACAGCACCTCTTGTAACTAAAGTAATACGGCTCCCTGGAGAAGCTCACTTCCTATTTTAACGATAATATAAAGACTATATAGTATAGCATCCATACAAAAGAAATGTCTGAAAAAGTTTTAGTATGAAAAACTTTTTTGTTTTTAATGCTATCGCCAACTTGTTACTGATCAATATTATATGCTACCACACAATTATGCCAAGTATGATACAAATCGGATGACTATAGACTATAGCTGCCATAGAAACTATCGGTCGAAAAGTAGTTCTAGTGAGAAAAACTTTTTTGTTTTTAATGGTAGCGTCTTTATACCTTCCACTTGTGAATATTATCAGTTTCCACACAATTTTGGGGAGTTTGGTCAAAATCGGATGAATATATCGTATAGCTGTCATATAACCAACTAGCAAACAAATGGTCAAAGTAGAGGCGCCATCTTATTGCTGAGTTTGGGAAATAACTCAGCTAAGAATGCTCGATGAAAATCTTTTAATTCCTTAATTTAGATAAACCTACAAGGGTATAAAAACGTCGGTCGATCCGAAGTTAGCTTTCCTCTATTTTTTTTTTGGAAAGGATCTTTACAACAGATCTTTGGGATACGTCATTAAGATCCAATGGATCTTAAAGATATTAATAACAGATCCATGGGATATGTCATTAAGATCCAACGGATATTAAAAAAGATCAAAAGAATATTTCATAAAGATCCAATGGATATGAAAAAAAGTATAGTTTTTAACAGTTCAAATGGATAGTTGTTAAATATCCTTTGGATATTTTAATATACTTTTTTCGAAAATAAATCGACTTCGAAAAGATCCAATGGATCCCAAGAAAGGATAGTTAACTATTCAGTCCAAATGGATATCGATCATTTGGATCATCTGAGGATCATCAAAATCTATTAAATATGTAACTATATAATATATATTAACATTTCTCGTATTTTTTATAAGCATTGCTTTACAACTTCATTATCCTCGTTAAATCGGAAAGCACCTTATATTGTAGCCGATGAAACAGATTTCGTTGATTCCTTGTGTACTCCATGTTTGCTATATTATAAAGAAAAAGATTGAGAAGAACGGCCAACCAATTTCCAAAAGGAAACAACAACCCAGAATTTACAAGTCTCTGACATATGTTCCCAAGCTTTCTGAACGGTTCGCCCATTCAGACTGCTTCAACAAACAAGACATACAACTAGCCCACAAACCTAATGGCACAATGAGAAACTTCTTCAATAAGACGAACTCCAAAATAGCCATAGCCGATAGGAGTAATGTTATCTACAAGATACCATGCAATGGAAATGCAGATAACAGTTGCAACAAATTGTACATTGGTATAACAAAATCAAAATTAAAAACAAGAATATCCCAACATAGATCGGACTACAAACTCAGACATCAAACAACCACACAAAAAACGGCGCTCGCGACACACTGTATGGATAGCGGACACTCGCCGAATTTTGAAGCAACAACAATCCTGCAGCAAGAAAACCACTACAGCAAACGTTTCACTATAGAGATGCTACATATATTTGACACACCAACAGACAAGAGACTTAACTACAAGACGGACACGGAAAACTGTGCTCACCTATACGGACACTTACTGACAAATAATAGATCAGTATCCAACTCCACGCCGTACGGAGCAGACGTGTAAAATAATGTATGTGAAAATTCTCTTTTTTGTTTTGATTGAATCAATGTTAAATTGTAATTGGTAAATTGTTTTTGTAGTGTCCCTGAAGATGGTTGCCGAGGAGCAACCGAAATATATTGGAAAACATCATATATTATTGTGTGTTTCACTTGACCTAGAGCCGGCCATACTCAAATTCTATAAAGAAAAAATAGTTTTCAAAATAATCTGATTTCAAGATTCGAATGTACCAAAGAGGTGTAAAATTAGCCATTTTCTACATTTTAATTTTAAAATTACAGCTAATCCATTAAAGATATAAAGTTTCTATAAACAGATTCGGGTTCAGCGTGTCAAATCTTATGGGGAATTCGTTTTTTGGGTCGAAAGCGATTTGTAGAACACATGGGATTAATTTTTATTTCCATTTGAGCTCCCTTATTGAAATCATATGACTTTTGACATTTTGAAAAACACTTTCATGACACTTTAAAATTGTATATGGGCTTTTCCACAGAAATGTCAACCGCAGCCGAAAATTTACAAGTGGTTAAAAACACTATGTTTTATCAAATTTTCATGAGGAAACAGTCAAATTGCATTAATGAAAGCCAATCTTACATTTATACATAGCCCATTTCGAAATATTCGGATTTACGGCCGCGCTAGCTCAATTTTTCTAATTTGGACATTAATTTTGCACTTTTTTTTGATAAAAGTGCCTTTAGATTTCTTATACTTTTGCTATCTAAAATCTTTCTGAGGGTACAAATGGTCAAAAAAGAATGCACAAGAAACCATGAGAAACTATGTGATTGCAATAAACTTTAAGTTTTTTCTTTGCATTATAATGGAAACCACATAACAAGTATGATGGAACAAAATGTCGCATGCGACATGTTGCCTGTGACAGTGATTAAAATTAAATAAAAAATAAATTACTTAATATTTTTAATTCAAATAAAGCACATTTTTAAGATACATCAGTGCATAATATTTTAAAATTAGTCGCATTAAATTATTCCTTTAGGATCCGCTGAAATCAGTGTTTCAACTGTTCGCCTTGAGAGCGACTTCTGTTTTCGTCGCATGCGAATGCATTGGATTTTTGTAATTATCTTGAAATCAACTTTAGCACCAATTATAGTGCTAATCAAGAGCTATAAGTTTCGCCTTTTGTCAAAATAAAATAATGTTTTGGCATATGTTTTTCTTCACTTTGAATGCGTATGAATGTAGCACTCGACATTTGAGAAATGCCCACATATAGGTTTTAGTGACTTGTTTCGATTTTAGTCAAAGTTTTTGCTTTTTATGCCCGGCTCAAGGTCAACGGTCAATTATAATTCAATACAATCAACACAATTGATAGATAATTCATCACATTTTGGACAACAATGGTACGTCTGGACAACGCTGTTTCGGAATTGTACCCAACTTGTTGCTGTCGCACTTCAACCACTTGCAGATTGGCCTATATGTAGTCCCCAAATATGGCGAAAAGAGGCTTGAGAATTCCTTTTACTTGAAAACCAGCCTAAAAATCATTTGTTTAATTACAGCCTGATATTATGCTATGGGTGTGAAGGTGTTCCAATTTTATTGTAAGCTACGCACTAGATTTTTTTTTGCTGTTTTTGCTAGTTTCTAAAAATGTTAAAACTAAATGGATTTGGCTACTTTCTTTTGCAGGAACGATACAGAATTGGAAAAATATAAGTAAACATTTTATCATTTACAGGAAGCCCCTTTTTTGCAAATTAAGTGAAATATGTAAATTTTTTCCTGTGTCAAAAAGCTTCCCTGACATATTGGAACTAATTTTTAACAAATTGCGGTCTATATAAGAAATATATTTCTGGCTGAATAAATAAATAGTATATTTTGAACAATCTGAACAATCTTTTGTTATAGTTTGGAAAGGATTAGGGTTCATTGTATAACTTAAATTTTGTAAGGAAAATCATTTTTTCTTAAGCAGATTTGCAATTAAGTTCAGGAACTGTTAGGTTGATATTAATAACTTTGGGAATTAAATACCGATTTTGATTCTTATTTCCTGGTTTAAGGATGCGAGCGGATTTAAAATTTAAGAGAGGAACGGATAACGCAAATGTATTAAGAATTATAATTTATCGCATTGAATTCACAACTCTTAATTCAAGTTTTCTTGTTTGTTTCTAGTTTTAGTTCCCCAGTCGAACGTCCGTAAAAGAGCTGCTCTCTAAAAACTTAAGATTAACAAATAACAAAAATAGAAAATTTTCAAAGTTAACATATTCCAGGCTCTCTTTAGTGTTGTTTCACTGTAGTTTGTGACTCATTCATTGTTGTGTCTGAGTGTAATTCTATTCTCCATCTCCCCCTCTCACGGTCTGTCTCTCTCACTGCCTAGCACGTGCGGCAGCATGTGGCACAAGTGGAATCGTTACCCCCCAAACCCCTTAGTGGCTGACTCAATTCAATTCGACGATTGCGTCAGCCAATTTCTCCAGCTGTTTTACTATATTTGGCCAAGTTGCATGCCACAGAGTCGCCTTTTTGGTACAATATGCCACGTTACCATGAGTTGGCACAATTACCAAGAATCGCATACATGCATATGCAGTTACACTAACTGTGCATGTGTATGTGTGTGTGTGTGTGTGGATTGCGAAATTGCAAAATGCTTTTTAAATAGTTAAATCTACTCACAATTTTGTTGTAAACGATTCCATTTTAATTGTTGTGTTTGGGGCACCTAAGTGCTTGTTGTTGTTGCTTGCGCACAAACTATAAAGCCATTTTCACGTTAATATAAATGCAAAAAATCCGGTTGAAGAAAATTGTAACTTTTTGCGTTTCATTTGGGAACGATACTGAATAGAGATACAGTTTGCTGCGCTGACGCTGACGCTGGCGTTGGCTTCGTCGACGTCGTCAGCTGCTTGGTGGCGGGAGTTTTGAATTTTGTATGGCAAAATGTTGAATTTTTTGTTTTTAATGTTTTGACTTTGCTAAAAATCAAAGATTATGTGCTAGTTTAGCAATAATTAATTATTTAAATAAGAAATTTGTCGAAAAAAAACCGTACATTTGCATACAGTTACTTTTGCCATATATCGATAGTGCTAGTGTGGCCATCCGACTACAAAAACTAATACAATTTTAGTATTAAAAATAGCGCGCATAGTTCCGCACTCATTTAGTTGATTTGTGAACGGGGTTCTATTCTCTCTCTTTCTATTGTGGGGTTCTATTCTCCACGTACAAAGTGAAAACAAAAAATACACAAGACTCTATCGTGGCGCAAATCTGAGTGAAGCGTGATATATCGATAAGCATTTACCACTTATCGATAGTTCATATTCCTATCGATATGCGATAATTTATATTGGCCGCGTATGGTCAGCCTAATTCTCTAAATAGAGGGGCTTGCACCTTGCCTTCTTCTACATTCATTAAATTAAATTTGACAAGTAATTAAATGACGTATGTGGAAGTGTATGCGCGATGCGAGTGCGTTCGTATGACGTAAATGCTTACAAATGGCCGAGGCGGACCCCCAAAACGCTATAGTGCGCGTGTGTGTGTGTGTGTTTGTGAAAAAACGGAGGCAGAGCCAGAGGTCAAAAGTGCAACAACAACTTTAATTCGAATTAAATAATTGCAATTGCTTTATGGCAAAACAAAATATTTAAAATTGTATGCCAACAAAAAAAAATGAGATCAAATTGTTTTGGTTATGGAAAGCCTTTTGACTGCATGTGTGTGTGGTGTGTGTGTGTGCTATGCGTTTCGTATATGTAAATATGTAGGTTTGTTTGTAATTTCTCTTGCGAGAGAGAATTCCTTTGCTGATAAGAATGCCAGTGCGAGGGAGCGAGATGGAGCTAAGAGAGGCCGTCAGCTGTTTAATGTTTTGATTGGCAATCGCACAGGTTTCATTTCAGCTTCAACTTTTTGTTCTTGATCAGTTCCGTTTGTGTCAGGGAAAAGCCACCATCAACAACCGCGTGCCGGCTATTCGACTTGCTCGCTATTTCGAAATATATTTTATAATTATACACAGAAAACAGTTTGGCGCGCGTGCTGACGAAAGCAATTGAAAATTATTCGATTATCAGCAACTGACGTTTCATTTACACACAGGCACACACACACACACACGTGTGATACCCTCTCTCTCGTGTTGTGACGCATATAGCGGGGCGTGTTTACCGTTAGAACGAGAAGTAACGTAAAAAAGTTAAAAAGTTTTTCGAATTTTTCAAAGTAAACCCCAAAATGTGTTAATTATAGTCCACAATTAGTGCTAATTAGAAAAAAAGAAATTCAAAACAAATTAATCAATAAAAGTGTGAATAAAGTTTCAAACAAATTTTCAAAATTGTTGAACTATTTTTTAGAGTGGATGGAAAAAATATTTAAAAATCAATTAAAAGTGCCGCGGAAAACCAGCATGAAAAGCAACCAAAAATCTACAATTAACAATTGAAAATCCAACACTAACAACAATTTGGTGCCCCCTCCTCTGTCCTCCTCCTGCCCCACTTAAAGTAAAATGATGTTGAACAAATACGAAAGTTATCAACGCACAAACCAAATGTTTCCGCATCAGCATCCACAACATCCACAGCTGCAGCACCAGCACCAACAGCAGCAGCAGCAACACCAACAACAGCATCCACAACTCCAGCCGCTGCAACACAATTTCTCCCCCTTACCGTACGTCGGCAGCACTTCGGCTGAGCTGGCCGCAGCGGCCATGCTGAAAGCCGAACGCGAATCCATACACTCGGGTCAATTTATGGTCTCGCACTTTGAGGCCGAAGAGGCCCAAGATGATCTCGAAGATGATGGTGAAGTCAAAATGTTGGATCCCGAGGACCCCAGTTTGGACAAAACGGACGATAACACAACAAACACCTGTCGCGATGTCCAGCTGTATGTGCCACAGACTGTTGTCCATTTTCCCATCGACCAGGAAGGCGGCGATGAGAACAGCATGAGCATGATCACCTCCCATCTGGAGATTGAGACCTCATTGACCAAATTGTTCAAGTGCATGAATCTGGCCTACAGGTGAGTCGAGAGTGAAACACGTGACCATACGTTTCCCCTCCTGCCCCTTTTCTGTTGTTCACGAACAAAGCGCGTGTTAATGAAAACGGGCCCAAAAACAAAAACAAAACAAAACAAAAAAAAAAAGCTTGTACAGCGATCGCCACATAATCGTCAACGTCGACAGCGACGCAGCAGCTGCTGCTGCTGCTCGGGTTACCTTAGACCCAAACTTCGCCTTAATCGCTCCCAGGTCTCCCATTTCCATTTGTGCCAACGTTTGCACGATTTCCCACTATCAGCGTTCGAAAAGTGTATCAAAATATTGTTGCAAACTTAAAACTACGTGCAATTAGCTTGGGGCTAGGGAATGCTATTTCTAGGACTGAAAGGTGATTCTATAGAAATCGTATATCTTCTACCTTTTACATATATGACACATTTAACGTTGACAAACATTTTTCGACATCATATTTTGGTCCCAAAGGCCAAAAAAGTCATCTTAATACTTGAAAGTTGGTCCACTTGATACCAATTACATACATACATATGTACCAGGGTTGTCAATATTTCTCAAAATACCAATATTTATAATATTAACGAAAAAACAAAGCTAAATTCGTTTGCCGACACTAGAAAAAGTTCACTTCAACGGTTAGCGATTTCGACCAAACTTTGCACATCAGCTTAAAAACATATAATATTAACAATGACCGAGTTTAAGAGCGCCAATATTGAAAACAAAAAAGTTTTTCTCAGTAAAACCCATTTTCCGACCGAACATTTCTATGGCAGCTACAAGAAGTAGTCATCCGATCCGGTCGGTTCCAACATATTAGCAGCGTGCAGTAAAAGGAAGGCTCTGTGCAAAATTTCAGCTCGATAGCTTCAAAACTGAGGGACTAGTTCGCGTAGAAACAGACGGAAGGAAAAAGCTCAATAGACTCAGCTCGTCATGCTGATCAAGAATATATATACTTTATGTGGTCGGAGATGATTCCTTCTATGAGTTGCAAACTCCTGGGCAAAATTATAATACAGTTTTCAAGTGTATAAAAATTAAAATTTTTAATATCGATATTTCATATTGAGAAACATGAAAAGCTATTGAAGAACGTCTTCACCATGAGACTGCTAAAAACCATTGCGAGTGGCCGCTATATCTGACCTTTCCAATAGGATTACTTTAAGATTTAAATAATTTAGTTTTCTGAAATAAGAAAGAAGAAGAAGAAATAAAAATATCCTTTAAGATCCATTTGGTAAGGATAGTTTCTTCATATCCATTGGACGATTTTTAGAAGGATGGCACAAAACCTTAATGCAGCATGTTGTTATATGCTCAACTTCAACTTGCTATCATCTTCAAAGTTGTATGACTTCTCTGTTGGTCGCCAATCAAATGAAGTCTTTCATGGTCGGATACAAGATTGCCTAAATACATTCTCACTAATATAAATGATTTTGTCAACTCAGTACCCGGGTCAGTATTCTGGCAAAATGAATCTACTAGAGCGTTGCAATAATTAATCTTCATACAAAAAAATTACTTCGTTGGAAATCCTCAATTAAATTTTTTCACACAGCATTTCTCTGTTCACCTCGAATCTATTGTATCCAGTTGCTCATCGCACTTTTATCGCCACGAATGCTGACGATAGCGATTTTCTTGCTTCCAGCTATAGCCGCAGGAGTGCAACTGCTAACGTCCAGCTCTTCCTGGATGGCTTTGGTCGCTGGGCGAACTCTGTGAAAGATAGCCCAAAAATTACTTTTTGACGTTCGCTATTAGACCCAGTAAAGTTGATCGAGGCTCAATACACAAAATGGAGGATGTTGCAATTGCAGCTATTACAATGAATAAAAAAGAAATCGCTCTTTGCTGTCACCCGAATAGAGCTAAAAAAATTGTAGGATCCTGCTGCGGTCTGCACAACTACATGATGCGCACAGGACCTAAAGAAGATACTTCGACTGCAGACAGCCCACCACACACAACAGTCGACCCAGCCCCAAACATGTGAATACAATTAGAAATTTTGTCAACTTAGAGATCGGGTCTGAAACTTGGCAAAATGATGCTGCTGGCTAGGAATATGATGGTAATGTAGAGTTTGTAGAGTGAAACTCAAAAATGTCATCGGAAAACATACTCTTCGCATTGGGCTGGATTGACATTGCAGAACTGGTGTCCTTTAATACCGGACTGGGTGTTGCCATTGTTAAATAATTAAATGGGGGATACCGAAAAGACTCATTAGCTACATATTAGACATATTAGGCAGGAAAGCCATTTGGTCAGCGAACTGCCAATCAACACATTCGCTGAATCTTTCTTGCGTTTTTGTCGTCATAATTAAAATTTTGCAGACGATTTATAGTCTTGCGCTCGATTTTTTTTAGCTTTGCCTTCCATTTCAATTTGACAATTGACACAAGGAAAAAATGACTGCACAATATCTCTTGAAGGAATATCAGCTGTTCGATACAGTCCACACAAGCAATCTATATGGCGACTCTCAAAATTCCATGTGTGTATTGCTTGGCTTTCTGGGTACCAAACTACAGAACGAGGCAAGGAAAAATTTCTTAAGCAATTTTTTTTATATGTGATTTGACAGCTGAAGGAAAATTCGAACGCCCTCAGTTCTAGGCTTTAGTCTTTTATGTGAGGTTTCTGGTACGTGAGGCATACAACTAAATACCGCGATTTGGACGCTTTGCCATTATGAGCCCAAATCAATACGTACTCCAATAGACTTTCCTCTGATCTGGCGACAAACAGTCTTAAAAGTCATCTCAACCTAAGACATCCCATCGACCTTTGTGTCCATTGAGGGCATCTCTCGGGCCCCTCAGCAATTTGGCATAAGTGTCCCCTTGGCACCATCCCCTACCAATCTTGGCACGCTGCTGATTCCCCATCAAGATCACAGGTCATAACAAAAACAGAAAAGCATTCCCCCCAAATTTTCGCTCATCACGTCCCAAATAATTGTAAACAATATATTTCTGAGCTGTGTATCAGCTGTTCTCTCGATCCACACGCGCTATCAAAATCCTGTGGACGGTTTTTCCAAAAAAAGCATTTTTGTGTCAGGCCAAATTTTTGCCAGGTCGAATACGCTGGTATATTGTGCATTGCCCTACGCGAGCTGGGAATTGAGATTTTAGTGGAAAGTACATTTTTCAACACCTCAATTTGAATGCCCAAAAAGCTTAAATCCTCCCCCCGACCAATTAAAACGATAGTTTACGTCTTTCTTAACATTTTTGCATTTACAGTTGTTAAAATAATCATTTAATTACCGTGAAAATTTAAAAATAAAAATTGTCCTAGTGTTCCAGATTCCATCGTACCAAATCATCGCTAACTATCCGTCGCTATTTTGACGCACATACTTAAAATTCATGGCACAGTTTTTATACCCGTTACTCGTAGAGTAAAAGGGTCTACTAAAGTCGTGCAAATGTATGTAACAGGCAGAAGGAATCATTTCCGACCATATAAAGTATATATATTCTTGATCAGCATCAACAGCCGAGTCGATATAGCCATGTCCGTCTGTCCGTCTGTCCGTCTGTCTGTATGAACACCTAGATCTCAGAGACTAGAAGAGCTAGAGCAACCAAATTTGAAATGTAGACTCCTATTGTCTGCACGCAGATCAAGTTTATTTTCAATTTTTGCCACGCCCCCTCACGCCCCCGCAATTTGGAAAAAACGTCATATCTCCTACAGTTTTGATGATAGATGGTTCGTACTTTCTAGAGATATCTAGTACTCAAAATTATTTATCGATTTGCTGAAGGAATGATAAAGATCGGATGAACGATACTCAAGTTATGAGCAAAAAACGATCAGTTAACACCCACCACCCACCCCACCCATAACCTAAGCATTGCGTTCAGCAGCAATCTTAGTGAGAGAGAGAGAGAGAGAGAGAGAGACGAGTTAAAAAATGTTGCATACTTTTCGGCTGACCCACCTCAGGCATACAGTAAGGCTATTAAACATTTGTTTCCATGAGTAACGGGTATATCGAAGTCGGTTAGAGCCGACTTTAACTTACGCTCTCGTTTTTATATGAAGTTTGCCAGGAATTTTTAGTTTCCGCGGTGCTGGAAACCCGGCTTAAACATTAAATTACAAGATATATTTTTGTATTTAAAGAAGTTCTAGGGCAGAATCAATTAATAACACTTAAATCTATGCACTTTTCACAATTTGTCTGAAATATATGCGCTTAGAATTTCTTAATACCAAAACTATTTTCGGTGTCGAACTGGGTTGATTCCTATATGTTATTTCCCTTTAAATCCCTGCTATGAACTGGAGGTGCTCGCGTGAGCGAATGTTCTTAACTTCCAGATAGCTGCTATATGTCAGATAAACTTACAATTTACTTGTTATTTGTTAACTTATGTGATATCGGCCCTTAATGTTGTTGTGAATTTCCTAACTTTATGTATATAATCTTTATTAGACATCTTTTTCTTGTAGAATGAATCTTAATACTCAGGAAAATGGTGTTTAGCTCTTATCGATTAGCTTTTATCGTTTTGCTTCACATTAGAAAGAAAACAACGTTTTTTTTTCCTTCACAATTTAAAACGAGAGCGTAAGTTAAAGTCGGCTCTAACCGACTTCGAAATACCCGTTACTCATGGAAAGAAACGTTTAATAGCCTTCCTGTGTGTCTGAGGCGGGACAGCCGGAAAGTATGCAACATTTTTTTAACTCGGCTATTTATCATCCGATCTTAATGAAAACAAAAAATACCCTGTTCAATTGAGACACACATGCAAACACACTCACATACACAATCGCATACACACATACGAGCGCTCACACGCGGCCTGCGCAGTCAGCGCTGCCTGCATGAAGTGGCAGTGAGTCTCTATCTCTTATAGTCTGTGAGATCGACGCGTTCATACAGACAGACAGCGGACAGACAGACGGGCATGGCTATATTGACTCGGCTGTTGATGCTGATCAAGAATATATATAAAAAAAATTGGAGGGCTTAAAGATGTTGCGAATATAAATGTAAGTTTTAAATTTGAGATCGATACCTCAAAAATTGTGGGAGTTATTCAACATTTTTTATTGTGGGGGCGGGGTGGGCGTGGCAAAAATTTGAAATAAACTTGATCTGCGTGCAGACAATAGGAGTCTACATTTCAAAATTGGTTGCTCTAGCTCTTCTAGTCTCTGAGATCTAGGTGTTCATACAGACAGACGGACAGACGGTCAGACGGACAGACGGACATGGCTATATCGACTCGGCTGTTGATGCTGATCAAGAATATATATACTTTATATGGTCGGAAATGATTCCTTCTGCCTGTTACATACATTTGCACGACTTTAGCATACCCTTTTACTCTACGAGTAACGGGTATAAAAAAGGCAACGTAACGCAATGAATGTGGTTCTTATCGATTGTAAACTAATTTTTGAACAACTTATTTGATGGACTTCACCATTAACAAATCGGTGGAGTTCGGTACACATATTTTGATCAGGTTAATGTACCATAGAACATGATGTTCTATGACTGGTTCTGCATAATGACTTGACAGCTCTTAAAAATCAATGTCAATCTTTGCCATATTAATTACGGGTTTCTTTTTCTAAATCAAAACAGTTTGAATTTCATGAGAAACCTTGTGACTTCTTTTAAGCATAGTGTATCGGGATTTTTATTTAATTCAGAATGAAAAACTTCAAGCCAAATCTAAATTGAAATAAAATCAACGAAAATTCATTGAACTAAGAATGATTAAAAAAATATCTAAACGAACGACTAAACTTTTGAATCTACATCCACGATAGGCATATATTGGCCAGTTGTGCCCTCGCAGCCCGGCGGGATGTTCCGCTTAAAACGTACCAAAATGCTTTATATTGTTGTTGTGCTCTTTAGTTTAGTTTATTCCTAACAATCAACCTTTTAGGCTCTAAAAATCTTTAAAGATTCTTTGTAATTGTGGGCCAAACTCTCGTTGATTAATCAATATTATAAAAAACCATACAGTTTACACCACAATCATCAAGCTTCAATTCATTCCTTTAGTCATCCAAAAATCATAAGACACGTTTCTCACATTTTCAATGTAGCGCCTCGCTTCACTCTTTATTACTTTTGTTTTATTTGTTAGCTAGCGATTTAACATATTTTATGGCCCCTCCTACTCATCTAATCAGACAGATAGAAATATTGTATATTGGCCTTATCAACAACGTGCAGGACTCCCATTCAAATTTGCTTTGTTTTATTATTGTTTTTTTTTTGCTCGCATTAAACAAACTACGCGGTGGGTTTGGATAGATAATGCGCAAAAGGTACAAAAAAAAAATTGCGAAAGTTTACGTGGGTTGGAACTAAAATTGTTGGAAAGACGGAAGTTTTGGAAAGATTTTCAAGAGGTTACTGATAGGTTAGTTGTTTCATAAATATAGAAGGTGCTGTGTTCGGTACTGCACCGTTTTGGAACCCTGAGTGCACTCAAACTTTCAGCAAGTACAACAATCTCAACTAAATGAAATTCTATTGCATTCAGTCACATTAAATGTGAAATTATCAAAACGACTGATTATGAATGAATGAATGCACAAAGCAAAGTGATTGAACGATCCAATGATAAATCTCTCAGTGATGGTAAAAAAAAAAAAAAAACTACCAAAAAAAGTTTAGAAAGAGCTAAAAAGAGCTAAAGAAAGAGCTTTTGTTTATATTTTAATCAGATTTCTCCAAGTACTGAACAAAATTCTGAGTTATGTTCGGCATACAAAAAAATAATGAAGAAAAATAATGCCAGCTGATTGTATCTTCTGACCCTGTGGCAGGTTCAGTAACAGTCTGCTTGCTTGTAGCAATTTCAAACCATTTTAACGTGACTGAAGAATCTTTAAATAGAAATAATGTACACAAACTTTAGGGCCAATTAAGTGGGAAGTAATTCTGATACTGATTCTGCATGGAAATACTTAAGAAACAGGTTTTCAAGACCACAAATGAACACACACGCCTGAAAACCCATGATTTTGACAATACTGAACCGCGATTTTTACCATTGATAGTCAAAGAAGAAAAACATGGAAAGAGCATATAGACTGTCGAATCATTAAATCGCGAATAAATACCTTAAACGACACAACCTAATAACTATGCATAGATACTGACATTAGTTCTTCAATTTTCGCGTAATTCCATATTAGTGTTCTGATTAGGTTCGCAATTTAAATATTTTCACTTCGAAACGGTAACTTACCAAGCATATACCTTAGTCTTCCGTTAGCTAAGCTAAGTTATGAAGCATTTTCAAGTATTTGTACGCGGATTCTGAATTAATCAGTATTATCCTACAAAATTTCAATATATCAGTGTCTAAATGTCAGTTGTGCCAATTAATTTCATTTCTTCACCTTTATTTCATTATTTCACCTTTGATGTACTGAATTTATTTGACTCTCACTCTATTCTCAATTCAGTTCAATTTAATTTGATACTCTAACAGTATTCACATTCACTCAAAAAATTATTCCATTCATTTTCGGCATGAAGTCTTCATGAGTTGTTTTTCTCTCTAATGCCAAGCTAGCTGAAAATATATAAACTTTTGAGCCTTTTTTTTTATATTCTAGCTGTTAACCCAGCGTTGCCCGGGTGCTTTGCATTGTAGGTGGATATGTTTTTTATGAGAGCGTTTATATTCAAGTTCGATATCGGTCCTGATCCATTAAAATATCTTCATACTTATTACTACAGAAAAAAAATGATGATGATTTATGATCCATTGGATGAGTGTGATTGAATTTTGTCCATTTGGACTGGATTTTATTAATATCAAAAAAAATTATATTAATAATACCCATTTAAAGTTAAATTGATCTTAGACTTTCATCCAATGGATATGCCCTTTTTTAAACTGACGTGACGTTACGTTTGTACGAAATGTTTTTAAAGAATATAAAAATCTTGGATTTTTAAAAAGATTGCTTTACATTTGGTTAGCAATTAAGTAGCACTACAATCAGCAAAAACAATCAGGCATGTGGGTTCCGGTTTTCACATATTTTTTCGATTTCAAATGCAAACAAAATCGAACGATTGGATTTAAGATGTTCTGGTGTTCGAACGATTTTCATTCGATTTGCAGTTCGAATGTTTCATATTCAAAATGTTCCCTTTGACTTCTTTTTCACCTCAATATGCTGCAAACATATAAAAAACACACGGAAAAGTCAAAGAAGTTAATAGTATTTTAATAAAGCTGTTAAAGATGTCGTTTTTATTATTAATGGAAGCTTATTCGAATGTTTCAAGCGTTCCATAAAAAAGCGAAAACCGGAACAGGTTGACCAAAAAATGTGAATTCGATTTGGCTGGCACAGAACAAAATTAAAGCTTTTCTCAAAAATTATTTTTATACAACAAATTTTTTTTAAAAGAATGTGAGATTGCAGAAAGTATCTAAATACACCAAACATTGCTACAAAAATAATTGTAAGCCATTATTTTGACACCATTAAGTAACAAAACGAAATTACTTTTGAATTCATCGACTCTGAGCAATGTGAATTCAAATCGAGTAAATCCATCGAATTGTGAATACCGGAACAGGTAACCAAATCGAATTCGAGCAAATTAAGTGAAAGTGAAAACCAGAACAGGCCTGATTGACATACATTGATCAAATGGAGTTTAAGATATAATCAAAAATATGTGCTGGCGTGACGTTACACAAAACGGAAGTGGGTTTTGACTTGTTTTAGAAAATTGCAAAACTCTGCAAATTGGGCAAAGTTTTTTGTATAACAATTTTTTGGTATGATTTGAAATAATACAAGTTTATTTTCCAAGTAACCTCATTCAAAAATATTTTCACAATTTTTTTTTATTTGCATAAGTATTTGACGTGACGTTACCTGACGTCACCTCATTTTATTTAGGTTGTTTTTGTTACGATATAAAGCAAAAACTTAAAGTGAATTGCAATCACATAGTTTCTTATGGTGTCTTATGTACTATTGTTTAACCCTTTGTACCTTTAGAAATACTTTGGAGAGCACAAATCAATGCAATCTAAAGGCATTTTCATGACAACAAAACTTATCCAAATGAGAAAAATGGGGCTTGCGCGACTTTGCATTCGAAAATCTCGAATTGCGCTATGAATATAATTAAGATTGGCTCATACTAGTTCATTTTTATTGTTTCCTCATGAAAATATGATAAAAAAAAGTGTTTTTAAGCACTTTCAATTTTTTGGTCTCGGTGGACTTTTCTGTGGAAATGCCCATATGCAAGTAAAAAAGTCGGTCAAGCCCGACTGTAATGTACTCTGTACCTGCAGTAGCAACTGAAACAGCGCTGATGCGGTAGGAAAGATTCTTTTTGTAATAACTTGAGTATCGTTCATCCGATCTTTATCATTATATTTCTGTATATTTTTGGTACAGAGTATAAAAATAAGATATGATAATAATATACATTCCAAATGTATATAATTGGATCTTTTGTTCTCTGTGTACAGACAAAATTTCAAGCTTATACCCTTAATAAGCTCTGAGGTATGATACAGTAAAATATACAACTTCATATTGCCAACCTGCAGACCAAATTTATAGTTCATAGCTTAAATAACTTCTGAGTTATGGCTCTGAAACACCTTTTAACCGGTTCGAAACCGGTTCAATACTGGTCCTGATCCAGTAAAATATCAAACTTCATACTACCATCCTACACAGAAAAAATTTGCGTCGGTTAAATCTACCCATTCTTAAAGTAAATTTCACTGCGAAATATTGTTTCATGTAATTTGTTCTTGTTTTGTTTACTGAATTTTTGGTATTAATTACCCTTACAAATAGTTGATCTAGCTTAATTTCTGTGTTTTGATTTGTTGTTGTTTTTAAAACTGCGACTTGCAGTAAACATTGTACCATTGAAATAGTATCTCGCACGTAACAGTAGTAAATATATTTTGTTGTTATTTTCTAGATTACTGGGTCGTCCATTAAAATAGTACTCTTGATGCGCTGAAATTAGTTGCAGTATTTATATTATTTATTAGTGAATTCGAGCTTGAGAACTACAAGTGGTCCCCTTTTTATGCGACGTTCAAGAAATTATGAGTGTTTATTTATGGGCAGATTCAATATAAGTAACATTTTAGAAGCGTTGCCAAATATGCGCGCGGCAGCCGAGCCAGTTGAGCTGGCGTGCAAATCGTGTTCAGTCCATGGTCCCCGAGTTCGAGTCACCCCAGAGTAAGAAAAATGTTTATGAAATTATTAATAATTCGATGTTTTTCAGAATTAGTACATTGGTATTTGCACTGTGGTGTGTGAGATTTGTATTGTTTGTGCTATTTGTACTGGTGCTGTGTTACACTTACAAGTTTACTGTAAACAATGGTAAAATAACTATTTTTATTGGTTGGGTCATTTTCCCCCGTCATTTCTGGTTAAAATCTACTGTGCTACCTCGTAGTCATTACGATATGTGTTTACGCCTCTTTTACTGTACCTGGCGGTAAGTTCAACCCAAAAGTATGGGTTGGAGCATTTTAACAGCAGAATTGGTTGAATTTACCGACAAATTTTTTTCTGTGTACAGTCTTAAGTTCAAATTCATAGCTTAAACCACTTCTGAGATGAACCATTTTTTAACCGGTTCGATTCCGGTCCTGATTCAGTAAAATATATAATCTTCTAAATCCATCTAAGGTATGGCTCTAAAACAAGTTTACACCGGTTCGAAACCGGTTCGATACTGGTATTGATCCACTTAACTATCTAACTCCATATAACCAACCTACAGACCAGATTTCCAGCTCATAGCTTAAATTACTTTCGAGGAACACTTTTTAACCGGTTGTAACACCGTTCGATGACGGTTTGATACCGGCTCGATACTGATCCTGATCCAGTTAAATGTCCAACTCAATATTGTAAATGTAAAATTGGCTCAACAGCACCAAAAAGGACCAGGCCCAACTTCTCTCAATCTCTTGGCGTGTGTGCTTATAATTTTTCGCACCATAGAAAGGGACCTACAGTTTAAGGCCGAATCCGAACGGTAAAGTTTAAAAATTTTGCTTTTTCATGGCTAGCTACTAGCGCCAATAGCTGGTGAAGGTGACCGGATGTGTAAAAGCTAATTTCTAAAGAAAGAAAAAAACTTTTTATTTGATGGTCCGAGGCGGGATTGAACCCACACACTTTCCGCAACAGCAGCCACACACACTACTGGTGCGCCACACCCGACCAACCCCATATTACCAACCCACGGACCAGATTTTGAGTTCATAGCTTGAACTTGAATTCTGAAATATGGCTCGAAACCACTTTCGAACCGGTTCACAAACTTGATATATAGCCTTTGGCTCTTTCCTGATCAGCATGAAAATACAGTGAAAATTTCGTGCAATTCGGTTCAGCGGTATAGACTATAAGGAAAAAAACATGCATACATATAGATATTTTTTTTTTTTTTCTCGGACAAGAAATAATTTGTTTTTTAACAAAAGCCTAGTACTGAGGGCGTTCGAATATTCTTTTCGTCACAGTATTTCATATAATTAGAAACACCTTGGCATTGCTATCATGCTCATGTGCTTTTAGAAAGTGTTTCTATTTATGTGAAATACTGTGACGAAAGGAAAATTCGAACGCCCTTAGTACTAGGCTAAAGTCTTATGTGAGCTGGATACATTTCCAACAGTGTTTTTTCAATTGCTCGACCTTAATCTTTTGGGTGCTTTGATTGTATTTTGGTCTCTGGTATATTGGGATGGATTTTTGTTTCATACAAACTTACTCTCTTGTATACTCTTGCATAGCGGTTAAGCATTGGCAATTCCTTCTTTGCAGTGTTTTTTTTATTCCATTCATAAATAATTTCTCAAAATAAATACATAAAAATTCAAAAAAAATGTATGTTAAATACCCCACAGACTGCTGATAGAATGACGTAGCATATAAACGCGTAGTTGTACATGTTGCTTGGGAATTTCCCCTCTCTGTGTAAAAAAGAACTGGATTGGTGCCAATATTTTATGACAAATACAGGAAGTTAATCGCTTGCAGCAACGTCATTAGTTAGTTGGATAGATAGGGGGCAACGGAGCGGGGGTAAATGAATGCAGGTTAACACGATTGAAGAGCGTTCTAGTAGTTTGTTTTTGCAATTTTTTAAAGGGTGTGCATTATGGGCAAGTGCAATTGATAATTTTCATTTAATAAATTCTTAGTGAATCATCCACGATAACAGCCACAATAGATAGATAGAACTGGTATCTCTGTTGATATTAATTAAAAGTGTTGTAAATTACAATAGATCCATTTGAGTGCTTTTATTGTTTTTTTGGGAAATGCTTTTTCTTTATTAATCTTTTGGCAGATTTATGACACTTGACAGATTCCTACGAAAGATTATGGCGGGGTTATGAAGGGCAATCTATTTTTAATCTCACATTTTATGCATAAACAAACAAACCCATTGATTTTAATTGTAAACTAATCATTTATAGTGCGAACGAGATTTCAGTGAGAGATTTGGTTATTAATTTCGTCATTCTCTTAATTTATTTTGCAGTCAAAAACTTACCTCACCCAAGTGGAATCATTTCAAGGGAGTTCGTTTGCGTTGGAAGGATAAAATTCGTCTCAACAATGTTATCTGGCGTTGCTGGCATATGCAGTGTAAGTGTTTAACTTTTAAAATAGCCAAATTGACAAAACGCTTTGATTAAGGTTATACTAAAAAAAACGGCCAACCTGGTCACACTCAAAATTTAGTTATTCAGTTAACCCCTTTTTGTTTTACTCCAAAATAAAACATCTGCTTTATGATAGTCTTCAGTCTTGATCTATGAGATGTTTGTTCGTTGCCAAGCCACAGCACAACGCACTTTTTCCACGCTTATCAGCAGCGGCTGCCTGTGGCTGCGTTATCATAGTCTGGCGTCTTTATTTCTTTTAAATTTTTTTTTGTATATTTTTGTTTAATTGTAATACAAGCAAAATATAGCATAAACTTGATGTCTGGTTCAGGTTTTAGGTTATTTGCTTATAGTAACAACTTCTGCTACTTGGCCGAGTTCCTATGAATTTAGAGCAGTGTATTTTTCCGTTTGTTTTATTGATAAGCGCAACAAATTATCTCAAATGCCATAATCAATCAGTCGATTCAATCAATTTAATATTTTAATATTTGCTACATTTTCCCTTTTGAATTCTGGTTTCTTTGAAAATTTTCCATTACATCATTTGTGAAAATGAGATAGAGAGACAGAGCAGTCTTACATCGCGTCCAGCAGAGCATTCTCCTACACACCAAAGCCACAGCATAGAGATAATTCCTCTCCACTAAACGACAAAGGCAAATGGAAAATTTTATTTCTATTTTTAACGAAAAAAAAAATAAATAAAATATTCTTTCAAATCTACCTACTTCTCTTGTCGGACTTTTGATATCTTGCATTTAATAATTGTAATCACTTTTATATGTTTATGGATCATTTTTATATGTTTGGTTTGACTGGTTCATTGACTTTTTCATGTGGAATAGAAAAGAAGAAATCGAACAGTTGTTATAGGTTCAATTCGAAATAATATTATTTTGTAAAACAAAAAGTTAAATATAACTTTTCTTCGAAATTCTGATTTCATTAACCATTTGAGTTCTTCGGTTCGGGGCGATAAAACTCTGTACTAGTTATTTGTTGTCACGGAAACTTTTTTTTAACAATCAGAAGGTTAAATATGTGAATACTAGAATCTGAATGTTAATGATCTGTCAGACTCGTTTTCTTTAATATTACAGTGTCCTGTTTCTTTGCCAGTAAAAATTTCAAGAAATTGTTCTAAGATCGTAAAAATGTGTCTCACCATAATTTTTGAACCAAATAAGTTCTTTAATTTAAATTGTTCGGTTTAAGATCCATCACGAGTAACCAGAATCGAAATAAGTAATTCGGTCAAGGGGGTATTCTCCATGTCGAGGCTGTTTGAAAACGCCAAGAGGTTATCCAATTCTGTTTTTTTTTTTATTGTTTTACAAACAGATTAAAATAAACAAACAAATTTTTCTGCTTTGATATGAGGGCTATTCAAAAAGTTCTCGGCCGTCAAAGTGGGGGGTCCAAAAAAATGGTATAGTGCTGGCGGCCACGATTTCTCGCCTCCAGGTTGTCTGAAATGAAAAGTAAAAACGGGGTTATATTCAGTATAGATGTCATTCTGGTCTGACCCTCGAAAAATTTGTTGTGCTTTTTTTTGACAAAATATCGGCCATTGAAAAATGAAAATTCTATTCTGGGCCCTTTTTTATAACCTTGCAAAGGGTATAATAATTTGGCACAGAAGTTTGCAACGCGTAGAAATATTCATATTCGACCCCGACCCCATAAAGTATATACATATATTCTTGATCAGGGCGACGAGCGTCCGTCTGTCTGTCTGTTTCTACGCAAACTAGTCTCTCAGTTTTAAAGCTATCGAGCTAAAATTTTGCACAGAGTCTTCTTTTTACTGCACGCTGCTAATATGTCGGAACCAAACGGATCGGATGACTATATCTTATAGCTGCCATAGAAACCAAGGGTCAAAAAATGGGTCTTAGTGAGAAAAATATTTTTGTTTTCATTGTTAGATTTCTTAAACTTGATCATTATTAATATTATATGCTTCCAAACAGATTTGCAAATTTTGGTCAAGATCGGATCACTATATCTTATAGCTGTCATAGGAAACATCGTTCGGAAAATGGGTCTTGCTGAGAAAAACTTTTTTGCTTTCAGTGCTAGCGTCATTAAATTCGGCCATTATTAATATTATATGCTTGCAACAGATTTGCAAATTTTGTTCAAAATCGCATGACTATATCTTATAGCTGCCATAGGACCGATAGGTGTTAAAATGGGTCTTAGTGAGAAAAACTTTTTTGTTTTCAAGTAAATCGTTCTTAAGGTCGGTGATTCTTAATATTAAACGCTTTCAAAATTATTTGAAAAAGTTGATCGACATCGGGTGACTATATCTTATGGTTGCCATAGGACAGATCGGTCGGAAATGAGTTTCTTAAACTCGGCGATTGTTAATTTGATTCGTTTTCAAAAAGATTCACAAAATTTGGTCAAAATCAGATGTTTATCTGTCGGAAAATAAGTTTTAGTTAACAATTTTTTTGATTTTTATGTAAGCGTTCTTAAACTTTGACATTTCAGAAACAGCATTTGCAAGGGTATAAAAACTTCGGCATAGACGAAAGTTAGCTTGGCCTTCTCGTTTTGTAGTTTAGTGTAAAAAAAAAACGTAAATTTTTTGTAAAATTATGATTGAGGGTCAGACCAGAATTGTGACAATTCTGCGTCGATTTTACTTAGTTTCATCAAAATCGGTTCAGTGTAACTGGAGATATCATGGCCGCCAGTTCGAAAAACGTGGTTTCGAGATAAATGCGTTTAAAGTTTGAAGTAAACTCAAAAATGACTCGTTTTAGAATTCGAATTTCGAATTTCAAAAAATCCTTTTAGGGGTATATTCTCAAATATCTAAGCTATAAAAAAGCGAAAAACAAAATTGAAAAAAAAAATTTTGCACATGGAGAATACCTTCTTAAGGATGTATTTTCGGTTCTCAATTTAATTTTTGGTTGCAAAACGATAACCGGAATTGTATTTCGATATATTTTTGTAAAGTTCGATGCAATAATTGTACACTCAGAGAAAAAATAGAGAATTTCATACTTGGATCAAGAATGTTCGATCTCAGAAGTACGGTAAGAATGAATTTTTGATTCCGACATTCTTGATTCAAAAGTTTCAGTACTTGATCCAATTCGAATATTTTCAAAAGAAAAGACTTAAAAAAATAAATATTAGAAGGCAGTGGTGGGGTGTTTGGGGGAGAGATGTCGAGGTCGTCCTTCCCTGAGGCGTTTTTCCTTCTTCTTTATTGGCCCAATAGTTGCATCACAACCGCTTGACGGTCTCGGCCTCTGCTATGAATGCCCTCCACTCGCTTCTGTTTCATGCGAGCTGGCACCAGTTGTTCACACCAAGGCTGGAAATGTCTTTACGCACTTGATCATCGCATCTTAGTGGTGGGCGACCCTCCTGCCTCCTGCCTTGTCCTCCAAAGTCAGCCGCCTTCGCTTTGTACGTCTTTTTTTACTGGAGCTTCTTCATCCATCCGGATTACATGTCCTAACCAGCGCAGCCGCTGGATAGCGAGTTGCTTTATGCGCTTAACCAGACTGCTGTCCCCGTAGAGCTCATACAGTTCGCGATTCATTCGAATGCGGTATCCATCGCCAACTTTTTAAGGTCCATAAATCCTCCGAAGAATTTTTCGCTCGAACACGCCAATCGCCTCTTCATCCGCTGCTGTCATTGTCTATGCTTCTGCGCCGTATTGCAGGACTGGGATGATAAGCGATTTGTAAAGCGCTATTTTTGTTCTTGGAGAAAAGGCTCTGTTCTTGAACTCCCTACTAAGCCCGTAGTAGCAACGGCTTCCAAGAGTAATCCAGGCTGATGTTGTTGTCGCCGGTTATCCTCGTCCCATAGGTACACAAAATCTTCTACAACCTTAAACTTGGGCGCCCCCATAGTAAAAAACTGTTCAAGACGCGTAGACTTTTTGTCCGTGAATACTATACTTCGTCTTGTCCTCGTTTACCGCTAAGCCCATCAGATTAGACTGCTTCTCAATCTCTGAAAACGCCCTGCGACGATAATGTCAATATCATCGACGTATGCGAGTAGCATTAGATCTTAACGAAGAAATGTGCCCGACCGTTGGACATATTAAAGTAGTCACACGATAGGGTATCACCCTGCCTAAAACTTCTTTTGGTATCTAATGGTTCGGAAAGGTTCTTTCCTATTTTGACGGAGCTTTGAGTGCTTCTCAACGTCATCATGCAATCTCGAACGTACTTTGCTGGTATACCAAAGGTAGGGCTTCAAAGAACCTTGACCTTATCGGTGTGCTAAGAGCTGATTTACAATTAACAAAAAGATGGTAGGTTTTGATACCTCTCTCATAGGTCTTCTCCAGGGTTTGACGTAATGTGAATATCAGGTCTGTGGTTGATTTACCAGGTCTGAAACCACAATGATAAGGTCCAATCAGTGTGCTAATAAGCGGCTTTAGACGTTCACAAATAAGGCACGACAGAATCTTATATGCGATGTGAAGGAGATTGATCTCACTGTAGTTGGCGCAAACTGCAGGGTCTCCTTTTTAAAACAAGAAAGAAAGTCGGTCAAGCCCGACTATAACATACTCTGTACCCTAAACATATTTCGTAATGGTCCGGTGGGTCTATTTCAATATCGTCGATTGGTGGCGTCGCTACTTCTCCAGAGGCGGCATTGTGTTCGTTGTCACCTCTCAGCAGGTTGGCGAAATAACGTCTCCATTTGTCTAGCGCCACTTGCGGATCTGTGACCAGATTTCCATTTTCGTCCTTGCATTGTCCTTGCATTTCTTTCAATTTAATGTTTTTTTTTTAATGTTATTTTATTTGTGTTTGAGGTGTTTTTAACATTGTCTTTATTTTATACAATCCTTTGATAGATTACTTCATTACACTCGAAATGTTTACATCTGACAACGACAGTGTTCTGCTCTCAATAACCGATTGCGCTTTCCTCTCAGTAGTTTCTGCCCACACCACTCTCTCATGAAAAACGAAATTGTGACAGCGTGTTCAACGCTATTCTCTCAAAGTTTGCTCCGATACTTCTCCTCACTCCCCTTTCCTATAAAAACCAAATTGAAATTAGTTCTATTTCAAGAGCGAAATTCTTGAGAATTCAAGAACGAATAGATTTTCGTAGTCAAATTATTCGTTCTACTTTTTTCTTTGTAAAAGATCGCTACAAAGAACTCAAGGAAAAACAAAAGGATTCATTTTCAAATAGCATTTCTTCTTCTTCTAATTCGAATCCCGTGTGGAACATCGGGAATCAACCACTCGTCCCTCCCAACGAACCCCTGCTTTTCCAGATGCTTTCCGCTTCTATACCGACAGTTCTCCTCCAAGGTTTTCTGATTCTTTCCCTCAAATTCCTAGCGATGTTGCTCTCGCAGTGTATGTTCTATCCATACCTGCTAGTCTGAGTAGTTCGGAACGTACGTATTCTGCTGCAAGTGTATTTTCTAGCATTTTGCTAGTCACTTCAAAGTCAGAGGTTCTTAATGATGAAATTAAAACAGTACCTGTTCATTTTCTTAATCTAACGAAATTCCCACATGGAAAAATTCAAGTTTTTATGGGGGCGGGTCTTTCTGGAAATGCAGTAAATTACAAATACATTTTAATACAAAGCTTGCTTCAACCATAAACCAAAGTAAATAAGATTACAGCGTATTAAGCTTACGATCTAACTTTTTAAAATTAATGATCCATCAGTTTGTTGAATTACAAAATGATTGCCTTTTTACTTTGTCTCGTCGTATTATCGCTTATCTGCGCTGCTTATATGACATATAATAGATGCTGCTGTAGACCGACTTACCCACCATAATTAATTGTTGTTGACATGTTGTGAAATGCTACTCAACCACGTCACACAGAATCGAGAAAAAAAGCCAAAAAAAAACTGAAAAGCGCGACACTCACGTGTTGTCACCGCATTAGGTGGCATCTCCTACAATCTCTAAGTAAAATCTTATCACTTTCGCGCTCTCTTTACTAATCATCATGTATTTTTACACTTTTTTATTTTATTTTGTTTTTTTTTTGCAGTTATACAAAAGCGCAGAACACCGGTGTGTCAATTCGCATCGCCGCTGGACGTCGATATACATAGTAATCCTCAGGTAAGCAGTGACAATTGACAACTGACAAGTGAATGAAGTGATAAATCAGTTCGAAATGTGTGTGCGTTGAGATTATAGTGGGTTGCTGATTGTCCTTAAAATCGTAATCCAAAGAGTGGACTGTTATCTAATCGGAAATTATTCAATATTGTTTTGAAAATTATTCAAATTATATTTCTCGATCAGAAAAGAGCCAGTAGTCGCATTTACCAGAGACTTTTTATTAGCTGATTAGCTTTTAATAACGTTTACCAAATTGCATACTTTTAGGGGTCGTTGAAAAACAAAAATGTGGAACGAGAACGAATGAAAATGTATAAAGCCATATAAATCACTCATAATTATATTATTGAGTCATACATTATTTAGTCTCTATGAACCGGTTCGAAAGTGCTTCAGTGTTTAAAATTTAAAATGCAGGTTAGTAACATGGAATTAGATTATTCCCCGCTTAAAAACGGTTTAAATTTGAACCAGTGCTAATTAGAAACCCGTTTCTAATCCGTTTTAAAATAGATCAGAAGTGTATAAATTTGAGTTAAAAATATTGTACCAAAATTGAGGTTAAATTGTGAGCTCGCCTTGAGGTCTGTCAGCCGAGCGGGATTAATCTATGTTTCACTCTCGGAGGCCGCTAATTAATTAGTTAAAATTTGAACCAATTCTTTATTATCATACTGAGAAAGAACAAATCAAAGAGGTCGGCCAGACGAGCAGAGAAATTGGCAGAATTTAAGACGCTGTAAAAGTAATTGCGAGTTCTCAATGTATGTAAGGCTTACTATTCTCTGCCGGAGCTCTCTATGTCTGCTGCGGCCGACCATTAAGTTAAGCTTTAGAAACGTATCTGCTGTTCTTCTGTAAGGGCGCGCGCACACATGCGGCTAAAAGATGAAATGATGGCAGAACTTAAGGCTGATCTGAACAAATAACCTCGCTCACAGTGGATTGATCTTTAAAATTTATTTGTTAGCTCAGTTGTTATGCGCACGAGTCCAAAAGGTAGATAGTTAGGTTAAAAATACAGACAAATCGTCATCGCCCTTCATCGATGTATCGATTACACATACGTGACACTGCCCTTAGTATCGATTGCAGTTCCAGGGATCTAGTTCACAAAGTCAGAGCCCAGGTTCGCTACAATCAGGCCTGTTCTCAATTCCACTTCGCTTTTTGTATAATCGTTTGTACGTTATACTCTATGTTCATAAGGTTATATGGAAGGGTACCTTCATATCTACGGTGAATGGATCCGGTTTAAGTAAAATTGGAAAGTAATTGAAACCGACTGCACAAAGCCTTGATCTAATAACCACACATTTCATTGTCACCTTTCATATAAATTTGTAAAAGTAAAATGGCCAATTCAAACGTTTATACGAAAACCAAGAGTTTGTGAAAGAAACGTATGAAAATAATTTTTTGCCTTGCTAGCTAGCTAGCTAGCTGTGTCTGATATTTTAATCAGGGCAGCAAACCCAATACAGTTTTTCGCTGTCAGTGACATCTGTGCAAAATTACACGTCAAAATATTTATTGGTGTTTGAGATACGAGTAGTGTTTATAATGCCTGAAACGATTCAACAACGCAGTTTCATTAAATGTTGTGTGGAAAATGTTGCAGAAGGCCTTCGAGGTGTAATCTCTATTGAAAACAAGAGTTTATGAGTGGTTCAAAATGTTCAAAGAGGGTTGAAAAGAGTCAAAAAGTCTTATAAACCGAGAAACACGTACAAATTTCTTTTCAAACGCCTTATAGTGCAATAAAGCTACACACCTGATCATATTAATAGGTACACACATCAACTCTGATGTTAAGGTAACGGAAAACAGTTTTATTCATTGTTTTAAACTTAAAATTTGTTCTCATTGGTTCTTAAACTATTTGTTTTTAATAAAATAAACTTAATTGTAACATAGAATAATAATATAACATAAAAGAGATCATTTTGTGTGTCAGATACGTTTTCAGTGTGATCATAATAATAGGTTCACTTCATGTGTTGGTAAGAAAAAAAATTTTAATTTCCATTTTATGTTCTTTTTTTAGGTAAATTAGTATTTCCTAACTTAGTATCCAGTGTATCCACCTCTATTTTTGGCCACTACTGCTATTCTTTTTGGCATACTTTTTGCCAATTTCTTTTTTAAGTCTCCCCACAAGTTTTCAATGGGGTTAAGGTCGGGCGATTGGCTTGGCTACTTCAGAACGTCAACTTTTTGGTCCTCGAAAAATTTAGATAACAGCCTTGATGTGTGTTTAGGATCATTATCTTGCTGAAATACCCAACGTAATGGCATATTTTCCTCAGCATACGGTACCATAACTGTTTCCAATATGGATTTGTACTCTTCAGCATTCATTTTGTTCGTAGTCTGATAAATTGGACCTACGCCGTACCAGGAGAAGCAACCCCATACCATTATATTGCCACCTCCATGTTTGACTGTTTTTTTTGTAAACCGTGGATGGAATTCCTTTCGATTAGGGCGTCGAACATTCCTTTCACAGTCATTCCCAAACAAATTAATGTTGGTTTCATCGCTCCATAATATGTTTCTCCATTTTTTCTCCCCGGTGCATCCTACCCAGTCTTTGTGGTCCCTTGCAAAAGTTTGCCTCATGGTGATATTTTTTTTGATTGGATTATATTTTTTAAGTGGGACTTTTCTGGCAATTCTTCCTGGTAGGTTGCATCTTGTAGTCGTCTTCGGATAGTTGGAGCACTAACTGAATTCCCAATTTCGGCTGCAATAGCCTTCGATGACTTAAATGGGTCTTTTTTGCTCAAAGTTACTATGTAGTGGTCAAGGGTTTCTGTTGTTTTTTGTGGCCTTCCACGGGTTTCCTGTCTTGGTTTTCTTTCTAATGCATTTTTAACAAAATTATGAGACCTGTTCATTAATTTGGCGATGGCTCGTAAAGATTTGCCTTCTTTTCTCAGACTAAGACCCAATCGAGCTTCTCTTTAGTACAATGAGAATTTCGACCGATTTTTTCTAAAAAAAAATAATTATTTAATTCTCTGTATTTACAGGAGCTATACTTAAGTTACCTTTAGTTACCAAAAGATCACTGATTACAAAATTATTCACTTGATACTTGTGAGAAACGGAGACTGTACCTATTATTATGATCAGGCGAAATGTGTGGTGGACTCGCAATTTATAGAAAAGCTTTGATATACGGGGCAGCCCCTCTTTCAACTCTTTGTCACAGTGTGGCCAGACATTGACAACAACAAAAAACCAAAAATTAAAAAGTTGTCAACACTAAAAGTACAAAAAACAATCTATAATTAAAAAATTCCGGTGTGTACCTATTAATATGATCAGGTGTGTACATATAAAAATCGGGAGGCTTGCCGAAATGTTTGTAATTAAAAGCTACAAAGTTTTCCCAAAAATACCTTGATATTCATAAAGATTTAATTACGTTTGTTTACATCTTCAAACACATTGCATAACTTTCAGCTCTCCAGAAAATGCGCGCTCGTTGCAGTGTCCCTTGTAATTCCCAAGTGCTTATTCCGTGAACAATTGATATAAAAGGAACTTGCCAAAACGTGTTAAAGTGTGTTGGCCAAAAGTCTGCTAATGAGAGAACCGGGAGGCCCTTGAAACAGTACTGTACACACAAATCATTGCTAACCAAATGTTATAAATCTTTGTCAATTTGTGTTGATTATTGAATTATAATCAACCGTTGACCGTAAACCGTCTAAACAAACACTTTGACATAATTTGGGTGTTTTTTGTCGGATCTTATCATGATAGTTCATTTTCGGTAGCCTTCTTTCAATACTGAAGACAGGCAATGATAAGTGATCAGAAGTGTCAATCACTTCGACTTTCCCGTCAGACTAATTTAGCCAAAAACAAACTCATATTTACCTTGAAATCTGTTCATTTTCTTAATAATTCAAAATGAAATACCCCAACACCTATCAGACATAAACATCATTCGCTTGAATCGTGATCATGGCACGATCTTCATGCAACATTAACTCATCGAAAAATATATATTTACATGCAAACAAGCGCAGAGACCCCGTAGACATAGTCCCACCCCTACTCCTGCTTGGGCAGCACGTGATAAGAACATTTTAAGAGCTATTTTTAGTTATCATTAACCTATCATCCAGGCGGTGTTATTTATAGACTGAGATTTGATTTATTTTTCTATATATGCCTAATAAGTTGAATTGTTTCTATGAATATAGACGACCTTGAACACGACATAATGTTATTGATAAAGCTCAAAGAAAAGAGTTAACAAAAAATCTACTAAATTTTGTTGAAGAAATTATGAATAATTCTTTCAAATTTAAATGGTCTGAATATAAAATGATACAATAGTCTTGTCTACAATCCACCCGCCCACAAATGTTTTACAATATCTGCTAATTAGCTTATCAACAAATATTTACTACAACAAATGATTGCACTACACCAACGTCAAAGAAAAGGGGGGCCGTGTCTCTGACAAAACAATAGAAAAGAAAAGAAAAACACACCCATTTTATAATTTGCGCCATGCTGTGATTTCTTATCGCAAAGCTTGTAATCATAGACTTCAAATCAAAGTCTTCACAATTTGTTACTCGACTCTGCACCCAGTAAAAGATTTATCTTATCGAGTTTATACATAAGTCGGTTTCAGGCTCGACAAAATGTTTGTACACTTTGCAAAATTATTAAGGAATGATTTCAAACTTTAGAAAGTTTTAACAGCAGGCAAGAGAATCAAGTGTGATTCGAATTAAGTGCTCTGGTAGTTTTCCTACTAAGAAACTTCATCGTGTAAATCCCGATTTGGTTTTCTTAAGAATTATGTCTAAAGTACAGTTTGTTATACAATTCCCAATGTACAAAACCTTGATATGCTCATTAGACTGCCTTTGTTTTGTATGAAAAATGTAAGGTTATATAAGGGCGCCCCTTGATTCGTAAGTTTTTGGTGCATATTTAAAGTGAAAACAAAAAAAAGTTGAAAAAGTTATGTTTTAAGAGGCGCGAAGAGACTCCGAAGTTGTTGATATTACTCGAACGCAGTGTTGCGTGTGATCTTTATGTATTTTTGTAGTTGGCGTTGATTTCAAACAAAATGTTTTCGTACTTCCAAAAGGTTACTCTGACTTAAACTATAGTTAGCAAAGAATAGAGGATGATACCAAATAAAATTATTTATATGCAATGCGCGTTGCTTAATTAGTAAAAACTTTTTTGGAACAAACTAGCTCATAAGCAGTGTTTGGAAGTACCTAGGAACAAATACCTAGGTACATATTTTGTGTACCTTTTATCTTACCTCGGTATTTTCAAATTCGAGTACCTTTTACCTTAAGGTACTAGGTACTTTTCGTACGTGATTTTTTCGCTCCGATTACCCCCGATTATTATAGCCAAGATGTTGCCGCTCTGCCATATTGAAAAGAAAAGTTTCAGGATCATGTTTGTGGCTTTCGCTAGACGTCCGGTAAACATTCCCTGTGCAAAAACTATACAATCCATGCTAGACAAGAGGAAGGCGGATTATTAGCCGTGCTCTCAATTACACTTTCGCAAACATTTTGAGATTTTTAGACCAATTTTGTACTGACTGCAGATATCTGGAGTTGCAATAACAAAAGCTACTTTGGTATAACTGGCCACTATATAGGTATAGATAGCAATCTACATCGTCATTCTCTCAGCTGAAGTTCATAGCAAATACGGAACAGTTGCTGATAATTCATCCAATTTTGTAAAGCATTTATCGTGTACAGTATTTAGAGGAGTCCGATTTAAAGGTAATAAACCTGTATAGTTCAGCTATTGCTGAAATTATTTTGCCAAGGCACTTTGGATGTGCATCACACACTTAAAACTTAGTTGTCACGAAAGATGCTGAACAGGCTTCTACAATTCTTCCTTAACGAAAGCAACGGCAATTTGGAATGCTGATAACAGATCCACAGTTAGGGGCAGCGCACATATGCTGCTGAAAGATGAACTGACGGCAGATCTTTAGGCCGAGCTTTAAGCTTTCAAAAAACAAACACACTACATGCATGGAAGTGCGCACACTATGCGCTTAATTGAACATTTGAATTCAGGCGTATGTTCAGCTTTGTTTGAATGAACAAGCATGCTTGTTTATGTCAGCTCGCTGATGTACTTAGTAACGCCGGCAGTTACACAGCACCACTACATGGACTACGAAACATTATTAAGTGAAATTGCATTAAAAACTAAAACTATTTCAATAGAATTGTCAAAAAATGTCAATGCTACAAGTATATATAAGTTATATGCTCTTTGATTACAAAATTACATACAAATTAAGAACCTCACATACATTTTTATGTACATAGATGCGAATTAATAAGACTTTCCTCCTTCTGAATGCGAATTCCCATTTTATTTAAAATATTGTCGCGTATTGAAAATATAAGTGACCATATCCATTCTGTCGAATTCATAAAAGTTTTTTGGATACGTTCGTGATTGACGTATTTCGTTCGTAATTATGAAGTTCACCCAATGTCTCTCTAACAGTAACAATCTCGTGAACCCATATTCTTTTTTTCCTTTGTTTAAATTTTCTCTGCACTTTTAAATTTTTCGCAATTAAAAAATTTCCTAATCGAGGAGACACCATGTTAGCAAGAAAAGCAAGAATAAAATGAATAAGTTAAAAGCTCAGGTCAGCAACATGTGTGCGCACCTTCAAAATTATAGGTGTGCTGAATCAAATTCTTTAGGTTCTGCAGTCAGTTCATCTTTCAGCTACATGTGTGCGCGGCCCCTAACAGCAGATGAAGTTAAGAAAATTTTTAAGCTTAAATTAATAGCTCTTTGCGCCTCAAGATGGAACAGTTTTCATGCCATCATGAAATAATGTTACTGACATTTTCGCTAAGGCTATTGATCTTTTGCAGGGCGAATCTCGTTGATATTTGAGATTTTTCTGCCTAATTTACTTTTAGTAATACATCAACAAAAATGCTTGAATATCCACTTAAGATGATCTTAAAAAAGTTTCAAATCGATTTTCTTTAATAGAAAACTTGACATCGAGCGAGATAAAGACAATGGTTCTGTCCACTATGATACTTCCAAAATTTTAATTGAACTATATTAAAACTAAATTGTAAAGTGTTTGAAAGATTGGCTTGTTGAAGAAATTATGGAAAATTTTGAAACTGTTGTCAATGAGTGAGTTCAAATACAAAGGATTCTGAAAACTTTTAAGAAACAGACAAGGTGACGAAGTATTTGAATCTGTTGTTATGTTTAAAAATCGAGATAGCATTATAGATCATTTAGATAATTTTACCATTCTTTCAAAACTAAAAGTACCTTTTTTGTACCTTTACCTAGGGTACTGGAAATTCCGTATACCTTTAACCTTACCTAGGTATATTTTTGACATTTACCTTGTACCTTACCTAGGTAAGAAAATTGGGTACCTTGCCAATCACTGCTCATAAGACTTTGATTTAAATCATGTTTCATAATACCTTCGATAATTGAGCAAACAATTTTAAAAATGGATTCAAATAAGACCAAGAAATAAAACAACAAATTATAGCAATCTTTTTTATGGTCAAAACGAATAAAAAGCATTTCGATGCTAGCCGGCACCTGCCCCACCTGTTACCTCTATTTTTTTTTTTTTGTATTAATTCAACACTTCACAGAACTTTTCCTTTTTTTTTTTAAGTGTATGTACAAAGTAATGCACAACCTTTCAAATGTCTCTATGGCTCTTGAGTTATTGACTTTGCTTTATGCGCAAATCAGTTGGCAAACGTAAGCTACAAGTTCTGGAGGTGCTAGAAAAATGTGCAAGGTACCTACCTACCTACCTACCTACCTATATATGGCACAATCTTGTTAACACTTGTAAACCTCAATTACTGATTAGATTTAATCATAATTAAGTTAGTTCTTATATATTAAATAATTACTTTTGATTAGGCATTCATTTTCGTTCTCTCCCTCCACCACAGACCGTTGTACTTGAGGGCAAGTATTGGAAACGTCATTCAGCTGTAATCAAGGCTGAATATAGAAAATGGCGCAAAAACTATAGATCAAAGGCAACAGGCTGCTTGACGTATGATTCGGTAAGTAGAACAATTTTTTATTTTTTATTTAAATTATTGGTTATTATTTTGAATCGATTTGGTTGAGTTTTCCATTTCCTTGAATTGCACCAATATGACCATGTACGTAAATATGGCTGTAAAGAGCTGTAATAAAAATTAGGAGAAATGGTTATAGATTGTGTTGTGATCAAAGACACTCAAGATATTAGATGGAGCCAGTGGGTTTTGTGTATTTTTTTTTGAGGTTTTTAGCACAAGAAAAAGAGAGCTGAGCGCAAGTGGATTAACTAGGTTTAATATAATTGGTTTTCAAATCGATGTCATATTATAAACTTCCCTTTATCTTCGCATTATTTATAATCCCTCAAATTTTGATAAAGATCGGTTAAAAATAGCCGAGCTAAAATTTATTTTGCATAATAATTCCCTTAATTTTCGGTGCAGAATTAATTTTCTAAAAAAGACGGGTATTTAAAACTGGTTGACGTCCCGCACGAAAAGTAGTTCATTTCGGATTAAGCGGGAATTTTGTCCTGCTCACTTCTTTTGAGAAGCTGTGGGGGCACGCCTTTGCTTCCATTGCTCGCAATTGCTCACATTTCTCCGGCTGTTATTTTTCGGCAACTGGCGTCATTCTGGCCTCGCTTCGATTGCTTCGTTTCGAATTGATTTAAAACATGCGTACTGGCGCCAGAGCGCACAAACAGACGGCGCAACAAGTACAGTGTGTGCGACCAGCACTCGCTTTGCGCACCAGCAGACAGCTAACTTGACCCTCGTTTTTTTTCTGTTGTTGTTGGACTGCTACCAAACTCATATTTTCGTGCTACAAGTGCGGATTATCTCTAAACCTGCTTTACGCCTTTTCCCAGCTTAAAGGTGAATTTTCCCAAAATGTTAAATTTTTTACTATTCTTAGAAATCTTTAGCAGGCTCTAGGTCAATAAGTTATGATTTTCATCATAACGTTTCTGAAACAAAACACCACAAAGGAGGCTGGTTGATCGTATAGCTATTTCATCAAACATCAGCGATCTTTTGCCCAACTTCAATGTGTTGGCAGAGGCTTACTCATGCCAGAACTGCTAAGACCGCTTGGAAATCCCAAGTCAGACTTGTAGCAAAAATTCTGACAAACAGTAGCAAATGCCAAGTTACAGAAGCTTTGTATATGTGTTGTGCATGCCCCGTAATCGGCCCTTCTGTTGTTAGTGGGGAAAATTCTCTCCCCGCAGTTAACACAGGCGCCAATTGTTTGAATTGCCCAAATGCAATCAAACAGGGGATTTTGTTGTTTTTCAAATGAAACAATATTTTGTTTAGTTTCTATTCTATGTTCTATGCTTTCCTATTCTTTTTACGCATATAACTTTCATTTTGATCGACTCAAAGTTTGGCCCTTAATAAAAATGTTAAAAAATGAAAAAAATTTCTTTAATTTTGGCGGTGAAACAGCGGCATGTCATTTGGGATTTTTCCCAACCCAAGCATTCGGACTTAAATTTTGAAAACAAAACTTGGGGAGAAGTGGCAGAGCTTTACCAAAAAAATCATCTTGGCATCAAAGCAAAATACTGTTGATCGAGCAGTGTGACCCGCAGCCAGTTAAACTAAAAATATTACAAACTTACATTTTCGGCGTAGTTTTTTCTTAATTCTGATCACACTATTCTTACGTTCCACGGTGATGAAACATATGACGAAGTTAGCTAAATTACGAACGTCAAATGTCCGTGTAGGGCTGTAGAGCTTAAGGCTTAAAAATGCTCTTTGGCCGTATACCAAACAAATCTGCCGCCCCCAACTTTACGAACTTGGTTGTGGATTTTCAATAAAATCGTAGCTTTGAAACAGAGTTTCAAGCGAATCGGATGAAAAATAGTTTTTTTCCGGTCATTTTTCCACCCTAAAGCAGTCTTTACACTTGTCATACATCTCTAAAGAGTCTCTCTAAAGACACGATATTATAGTGTAATAGGCAAACATATAACTCTGACGAGAAACTTTTGCCTCCTCTTTAGACAAATATGATGAAATAGAACCGGTTCTATTTGATAAAAGTAACTCTGCTGAGACAAAGTTGTCAATTTTGTGGCGTTGCCATTTCGCCAAAAAAAAAATACTAAATTTTTATTCGTCATACTCGATTTAACTTACCGATTACACTAAATTCAGAACTCTGAAAGTTGTTTACTTCTGTCAAGTAGAAAATAAAAAATTATTCCAACTTGCATTTATTTGCGAAAATGGCAGAGGGTAAGTGTAAATTAAATGAAAAAATCAGCAAAAAGCGTTTTGGTTTGAGAAGATGCGCTTTTTGGAGATCCACATTCGAATCCGCCCATCGAGTTCCACTTTTGCAGTGAGAGTTAATATAGATAAAAATGTTTTCGATAAAATAGGTTTCGTTTTACATAACAGATTGGTGATGAAAAAGATCCTCCACTATCGGAAAAGTCGATTTCCGAGCCGGAAAAGAAACGTCTTGGGGTCGACGAGAAGGAAAACTCATGGAGGATGCTCTTCCAGTAATAAAAAATAAAAATCGGAAATTCTCCCCTTCAGTGGATGCATTTGGAGAATTTTTAAAGCGTCAAGCTGCAAAAGTCCCAGAAGACCAGCAAGATGAGTTCTTCATTGAAGTAATGAATTTTGCTGTTCGGTGCAAAAAACAATAAAAAAAAATGATTGTATTATTAAGTCAAATATTTAACTTTTTGATTGCCTCAGCTTGCCAGGGGACTGCACCAATGCCATTAAAGTAATTTGTGTAGTGGGCCCGTATTTTAATTGGCTCAGATGCGGATCGATTTCCAGCGCTTTTCAGTCCATTTAAGCTGGCACCTGTTTGACGCCAGGTTCCTTCAGTGAAGGAGATTGAGAGATTATTTGATTGTAATCCATTTTCACACATACTAGTCTCCCTTTTTTCTCGGGTTGTGTGTCAAAAATTGTTAAACAAGTACTGAATCCTTTGAACTAGCTCAGAACATCTAGTTCAAGATTCTCTATTATTAAAAGTGTAATAGCTAAAGAGTTTCTCTTTAGAGAATTTTGACAACCGACTCTTTAGAGAAATATGATAAGTGTAAAGGCTGCTTAAGGGTGTATTTCCCGAAAACGGAACACCGCTGGTCTAATTATTTGTCAAACTATCCTTACAAACCGAATTTCTATAGGATGAAAATAAATTATTTCCATTAAAAAATTTTCAAGCCATTTTCCTTGTGTGCGAATATTTTGAAATGGAAAATGTTCTGACGCTATTTGCATTGTTAAGCAAATGCCTATCGCATGGGATAGGAACTCATAATTCTGCCGGCGTCGCAGCCGACACACGTATAGAGAGAGAGAATACGTGTGTTCTATAAATACGGCAGCTTGCTCTCTTACGCAGTGTTGCCAGAATACGAAGACCAAAAGTTGCTATATTTGCAAAAAATAATTGCTAAAAGTCAAAACTTAAAAAAATGATTGATTTTAGAACTAAAATCTAACAAAAAATTATACAAAAACACTTTTTAAGCAGCAAAGACTAAAAATAATGTTTATGCTGCGTTCAATAGTGGATGAAATCACTTTACTTTATTTTAACCTGAAGCCATGAACAAAAAACCAGAACTTACATACCACTCGGTTTGATCTGAACAACGAAATAAAATGCTTCAGCTAAATAATATGCACTTTGTGAGCACTTACAATTGCTTAATCCATAAATGAATCACACCAGCAATTGTCCTCTTAGCAACTCATAAGATGTTACCCTCCCAAAAAAAAAGTGTATATCGACAGCAACACCAGAATTGTCACCAACTCTTTAATTTAAATTTACAAAGACCATTTTTTACTCTATAAATCCATCTAATGGAGATGAAAATCGTCAAACAGATATGAGAAAAGGACATTATAATATCACAGTTAAGAGAATATGATAATATCCATTCCAAATAGATATTAGGAGATCTGTTTCTTTTTTCTGAGTGTTTCACATCTCATTTAACGTCTTCAGGTTCAACATTTTGAATGGACCACAGTAGTGTTAAAATAGTTGGTTTTAAAAACGGCTTTCCTTACAGGATTTTTCGTCATTTTAACACTGGCAGGGCGTGGCTTTATTAGGCATGAAAAATTAATAAAATCACTCATGAACTGAAGGTATTTCTGATGACTATGGCATAATTCATTACTGCTCATTTTACATCTAAGGCCTTGTGCTAAGGGGAAGTTTCGCTTCCAAAAGAAATTATTAGTCATTATTTTGCACTACGACTCAAAAGTAATGAAATTGCTAAAAATAGTTAAACATAATTTAAAAAATTGCCAGATTTGTAGCTAATAGGTTAGGTTAGGTTAGGTTAGGTTAGGTTAGGTTAGGTTGCAATGGTTGAAATGGGAGAGAGACCCATTTCATCACTTAGGCCAATGAAGGCCCGTTGTGTTACCATATAACCCTTTCTAAACTGCGATCGTAGAGGGAGGGTCATCTCCGTTAAACCATCTAGAAAATATCACAAATTTGAGTAGAGAGGCTAGATCTATTTCAGAGATGTCTGACAGATCGTTTAGAAAAGGACGACCCAAAATTGTGAGTCGTCTACTGCTAAGAGCTGGGCAATGACAGAAGAGGTTGTTGTACACTCTCCTCCTCGTCCACTGAATTGCAGCTTCTACAGAAGTCATTGTGTCTGATGCCAAGCCTAGCGGCGTGTCTTCCTATTAGGCAGTGTCCAGTAAGGGCAACTACTAGTAGGGAAATATGCACTCTTTCTTGACTAAGAGTAGGCCATGTAAGCCTAGATACTTCACATGTGTGGATTGTTTGCCATCGATTCATGGTTATTTGATAAGTAGTTTCCTTTGTTTGTAGCTTAAAGGTCGCAAGAGGCACTCCTATGTTGCTCTTATCCGGTAGGAGCTGAGTGGTGGTGCCAAGTCTGGCGAGGTGTCCAGGCACCCAAACCGGATTAATTTCAAAGTGCTGAGCCATCTCATTAAGAGATTTGAGGCACTCCGTGCTTTTAATGCAGCTTGACTATCTGAAAAAATGAATACTTTACTTCCTTGGATTGCGAGAGTTTCCAGAAGGTTGGTAGCCTCCTGGATGGCTACAACCTCTGCTTGGAAAACACTACAATGGTCAGGAAGCCGAAATGCAGTTTCTGAAGACTCCTCCTTCTACCTGTCCATTTATGGCATTCGGTTTGCAGTGAGGCATTGAGTTCCAGTCCAGTCGACTCGGTATGGTGACTTTATACATGGTGGTAAACGTTATTGTTGGAATGCAGTAGTCAAGCGTTGGCGGTTGGCCGCCACTTGATGCAGAAGTATAGAGGAGTGGCCAGAGTTACTATCTTTCCAGGTATCGCTTTCTCCCAGCCTGAGAGCGGCATTACTGGCGATTTCTCTACCCAGAAGATCTAGAGGCATTAGGTGTAACATTATGTTAAGTGCATCTGTTGGGGTTGTACGCAATGCACCAGTCATGCATAATGCAGCACTATGTTGAACTTTGGTTATGGTTCTGAGGACGGAAGGTTTTCCCAGAGCCGGCCACCATACGATGATTTCGTATAGTAGTATTGGACGTACACAACGGCTGTGTACAGCCAGTGTACTATTTCCGGGGAAAATCCCCATTTACGATCAATCGCACGTTTGCACGAGAAATGTGCAGTATTGGCTTTTTTGATACGTTTAGTTATGTTTTCGTTCCAATATAATTTTTTGTCCAACACTACACCAAGGTATCTTGCAGAATGGCTAAATTTTAGGTGTAACATACATAGTCGTGGGGGTGTTAAATTTGGTATCTTATACTTGCGGGTAAAGAGAACGAGTTCAGTTTTGGTTGGATTGACTCCAAGATCACTTTGTGTCGTCCAATTTGAATGTGTTGAGAGTGCATCCTGCATCAGGTTGCAGAGAGTATGAGGAAATTTGCCTCTTGTGATTATGGCAACGTCATCCGCGTACGCTATTACCGTGTGTCCTCGCAATTCCATGAATGGCGAAAGAACACCACCTTGAGTTGTGCCTCTACTTACATATCTTCGTGCGCAGGCATCTCCTAGTTGCGAGTTAACCAACCTGCTTGTAAGCATGAGTCGGATGAACTCCACCAGGGGTGCCTCCACATTTAGATTTGTCAAGGCAGAGAGAACATTGTTAAAAGCACCCTCGATGTCGAGGAATGCTATAAGCGCATATTCTTTTGCCTCGAGTGATTTCTCAACTTGTAGCTAATAGCATTTTTAAAAATTTAATAGCATTTCCACTTTCAAAATTGCTAGATCTAGCAACTAAATAGCTATAATGGAAACCCTGCTCTTACGATGCGCGTGTTCGGCTTTGTGTTCTCTCACAAGGCATTTGTTCGTGGCATTTGTTTGTTGTGACGTTTACTTTGTATTTCGCTGCTACGCACACAAGCGCAATGCTGGATTGTGTGAGTTTGAACACCATTGATATAAACTGATTGTCTTAAAAATTGGTTAGATTATAGACTTAGCTTGTAGGCGTTTTTACCATTTTTGATGGCAGGGTAATAAGGTAACACTCTCAATCTAGTAAAAATGTGTCTTTTTCAAAGTTGCTTTTGAATGTTATTCTTGTTTCTAGTTGAAGTTTCAAGAACTTGATGCAAAGTGTAAAAGAGATATGAAAAAGCCAATGTTTTTTTAATTGCCTTTAGATTCACATAACTCAAGCGCTAGCGGCAGAACAGTTTGCTTCTAGGTCATTGCCTTTCATGACCTGGTAACTCCCAATACACCACTAATGATTAGATCACAAGCACCATCTAGTATGTTTAAGTGTCTTTGACATTGTTTTATACTTACATTGAATAAAGTGCTCTTGTCTAAAGCAAAGAAACCGTAAGCTGTTAAAATGGGCTGCTGTCGTAGATTCTTCAAAAGAAACTTTTCCACCTGAGAGGGAAAGGAATTATTCAAAATGAATACATCAAATTACAAGTACTCTCGTTACCACTTACCATTCTGTCTAGGCCAGTGCCAGTGCGAGGAATTTTAGCCAATATCTTGGCCGTTTTGTTAGCCTGAAAACAAAAACCAAATAGGAAATTAGAGAATTGAAAGCAATTCGATATAACCAAACCCACTTCCACGGTAATGCCATTCGTTCTCAACATCAAAATTATCATAACAAGCCAGGGTAAATCCCATAAGCAGGAGGTTAACGTCATCAAAGCCAATTGCCCATCTTCGTATTTACCCTCCATGACGGTGCTGATCAAAAAAAATGGCCCCGATGGCATTATAAGCAACACCACAGCCACAATGGGCAGCATCAGCAAACCAAAACACTCAGTCAGTTCACCCTCACACACAGCCAACAGTTGTTGTCTACCCCTAAGAGCCATTGTCCACTTGGATCTGATGACATCGGGTTGCAACATTTGTTCATTGTAATAAGCTAGACCAGCGGCCATTATTTGCTTGAGGCACACAAAGAACACCAACAACAGAGACATGACCACATAGGCATAGGTATAGACCAACAAATAGAGTATCTTGGATACGATGGATATTCCTGCATTGCTATAACCATTCAATTGGTTGCCAGACCAAACCACCAATAGTACACCGTAGAGTCTGAAGTTATTTAAAAAATGACGATCCAAACTGGACTCCAGACACTGTCGATTGACTAATAACAGGCACTGAATCAAGGCCACATGACGATGACGTCTTAAATACAGCCACAAGTAAAGCAGGCACAAAACCAAACAAAAGCAACGAAAGTTAACCGTTTCGTAAAAATTTCCTGTACGATTATAGATTGCCATATAAAATCGTTCAGGCTTTAGTTGAGCATAGGTAAAACAGCTCAAAGTAATGGCCATTATAACCAGAGTATAGCTCAAGGCATAACGTTCGGATCGCTCGCAGGGTTGTAAAAGACAAAATTCGGAATCAAATTGAGAGCACATCAGGCCTAGCAAATTTAAGAGACGTAGATACAAACGCAGGTCGCGACAAACGGACATGCTACATTGACGATGCGAAACCAACTACTCATCAAATCAATCAACCAAATTGGTATACATTTTACTTTCGTTTCTGATTAACTGAATTATGTCAATAAGCAGGTAATTAATTGCTCCAAAAGGAGCAGCAACAAGGGGCCAAAGGGGAACAATTTTTTTAATTTAGTTAATTTTACTTGCAAAGTCAATCAAAATCAAAACAAAAGTGTATGCTTTAAAGACACACAATCAACAAAGGAAAGGGGGGTGGGATTAGTCCCTTCTTGTTGGATTGTGAATATTATTGAAAAGCGTGTATATAATCCCCATATTGCATAGAAACTGTTTGGTTCACTGAAGTCTTGTTGAATCCAACTTATAATATAAAGTTGTGAGTTGAACGGGTTTTAAATATCTCGGCACCTTGGAGTGAACACGATCGTAATGCCACATTCCTAGGATACTGTTTATCTAGTGCTGCAAACCTCCTAAATATCGGTACCATGAAACCTAGGTCCAGGTTCGACCCCGGATATATGTAGGTTAAATTTTCTTGCTAATTCGTATACTCAGTAGAGCAAGGAAAACATCGATGTTCGCAACCATCGATGTTTCCGATGTTTGACAAACAATCGATGTCTTCAATGATTTGAAAAAAACATCAATTTAAAACATCGATGTTTCTGATAGTAATACTACATACAAGTTAAAATAATATTTGTATATTCTTTTATGCGCTGTTCCATCTAGAATTCCTAAGTCCTTCCGTATAGAATATCTGGACAAGTTTTCATGGACGAAAAATTAAAATGTTCGACCATTTTGTGTTACTTCAGAAAATTTGGTTTCCAATCATTTAAAACCCATTCAACGGTACGACAAACAGGAAATACACGGAAAACAGAAAAACCATGCGAAACTGGAATTTTTTAATACAGAAAAACCAAAGCTTATTGAGCAAGTTCGTAACGCCGAGTATGCACTTATCAATGATAAGTTGTTGTTGTTGTTGTAACGGCTGGGAAGTTTCGTATGTATGTGTAAGAAAGGAAGATAAAGAGAAAGAAGAGGGTAAATGATTAGTTGGATGTAGAGAAGCTATTCCCTGTCCAGTTCGAGGAAGGTGGACCATAAATCTATGGGAGTGAGAACAGTTGGGTTCAGGGGACACTCGAAGAGGTATCTGGTGTCATGTGGGCTGAGGCCACACTTAGGGCATTCATCGATCACCTCTGGGTTGATGCGGGCGAGGTAGTTGTTTAGGTGCCTGCTTTTCCCTGATCGGAGCTGGGCAAGAGTCGCCCTGGCGCGCCTGGCGAGGGTCCTCTCCGCGGGATCGATGGGTGGCGGCCTGCCTCCCAGGACAACATTGTCTTGGTAGGTTCTATGGTGCAGGCGACCTTGTTGGTGTGTGCCTTCATTTTGGCCTCAGCGGATGTTGTTGCTGTTACCATGCCATTTCCCAAGAGTTGTCGGACTATTGGAATCTCGGTTCTCAGGTCGTAGCGGACTGCATTGGGTCTCCTTGACATGCTTCCCATGGTACAGTCGTGGTTCGGGTGAGACTCGCAGTGGCAGCCGATGAGGTACTGCTGAGTGAGGAGTTGGTTGTGGTTTCGAACTGGGAGGTATTTGTCTCCTGGTGGAGGTGGTCTGGGTGCGTCATTGTGTGACATCCTGTGGCTACTCTCAGCGCAGCGTTCTGCGCAAGCTGGAGGTTTCGCCATTGGGTGTCACTCAGAGACGGAGACCATATTGGAGCGGCATAGTTGACCATGGATCTACCTATGGCCTTGTATGTTGTTGAAATCGTCTCCTTTTCCATGTCCCAGGTGCTGCCCGCTATCGCCTTCAGGACCTTATTTCGGCTTCTGACTTTCCTTACATTTATAACATTTATATTATAAATTAAAAATTTGAATAAGTTCTCTTACAATTTCGTCGCTTCCTCTACCGACGCTTTTAGAGATGGTAGAAAAGTAAAAAATCGATGTCGAAAATAAACATCGATGTTTGCCACTTCTTCCAAACATCGATACATCGCTAAAAACATCAATGTTTTGCCCTGCTCTAATACTCAGTCCCCAGAAAATCATTGTTGCTGGGTTTAGCGGATATTATCCGGCTCGAAGGAACAGTGATGTGCTGCAAGGCAACACAGAGTGTCACATTAAGTATCACAGCGCAATGTGACACTCTGTAAAGCAGAGTACATTTAGCATTAGTGATTAAATGCACAAATACGCGGTAAATTACCGTCAAATTACTTTCAGAGAGTATTGTTCTGAAAAGGAATAATTTGCAAAAATAAGAAAATAAAAGTAATTTATTGAACCGAACCCATTTTAGTTTTTTTTGACCCGTGAAACTCGAACTTAAAGAGCTTTTGGCCTGTGTTCATAACTGGAACAATACATTTTTCTTTCTTTCGGGGTTCTTCGTCCCCCCTAAAAAACATTGCTTACAGAATATCCGGCTCGAAGGACCGTTTGGGATTCAAGTCATAAGTTTTATCTTAAAATGTTCTAAAATTCGGAAACGGGAAAAGCCGTGATAATATATAATATTAAGCGTGAACCACTGAACCAAAACAAAAGCACGGACAATTAGCTATAAAAACTATGTTATGAATTAGTATTGATTAAAGGTTGTTCATTTCACTGAACATTATCAATTGTTTTTTTTTTTAAGTGAGTCAATTCACTTAAATTGCTCACTTGTTCAGTTGTTCTTGTTCACCTGTTCTTGTACAGATATTGATGTTGCCATACAACTTTTTTATGATACCTTGTACTCGCTTTTTGATGTTTGTGTTCCACTTGAGCTCCCTCGCTATCCTGATAGGCAGCCTTGGTTCACAAGAGAACTAATAAATTTGAAAAACAAGAAGTCAAGGTATTTCAAAAAGTATAAGAATTCGAAAAAATCATCTGATTTCTCCCGTTAATGTGGATGCTCGTTCTAGATTTAATGTGCTGAACGCAGAATGTTATAAAGACTATCTTAACCGTTGCAGGCTTCAATTCTTGCACAATCCTAAGCAGTTTTATACGTTTATTAACTCTAAACGCAAATCTTCCACTATGCCCTCTATCTTCCACTATGCGGTATGGTAATGGGAAAGCAAACACTGATCAGGCCATTGCCGAGTTTTTTATGTCAACCTAATCGTCTTCTAGCTTCTTTGCGAATCAACCATACCCCTATCAGTTGAATGGGTCTAATTGTATTTTTAGCCCTGTAATCACTGAAAGCTCTCTCCTTTCCGATCTTAACTCTGTTAAACCTGTGTATGCACCGGGTCCCGATGGAGTACCTGCTTGTGTACTTAGGTTTTGTGCTGATGCACTTTGTAAGCCTATTCATAAATTATTTGAATTGTCTCTTGAGTCATCCTCTTTCCCTGTGTTGAGGAAGGAATCTTTAATCATTCCTCTCCATAAAAAAGGTAATAAGTCGGATGTTGAGAATTATAGAGGTATTTCCAAGTTGTCTGTAATTCCAAAAGCTTTTGAGAGAATTATGACATCTCAACTGCAACATTTATGTAGTTCCATTATTTCACCCTTTCATCAACATGGATTTGTGAAGCGTCGATCTACTACCACTAACTTATTAGAACTTACATCATTAGAGATCAAAGAGTTCTTAGGTAAGATGCAAACTGACGTCATTTATACTGATTTTAGTAAGGCTTTTGATTCTGTTAATCCCTCCTTGTTGCTTCATAAACTGAGTTTAATTGGTTTCCCAACTAACCTTCTTAGTTGGATCTCTGATTACCTAAGTTCTAGAACACAAAAAGTTATATTTTGTAATTCATATTCGAAACTAATCCAGGTTACCTCTGGGGTACCCCAAAGTAGTCACTTGGGTCCATTGCTTTTTACTCTCTTCATAAATGATCTTCCGTCTGTCTTGACTCACTCTCGTGTGCTTATGTACGCCGATGATGTGAAACTATGTTTAACATATAACGATTTGGTTTCCCGCTATAATTTGCAAGCTGATTTGGATGCATTTCAGTCTTGGTGTAAAGATAATCTATTAAACCTTAACAGTTCCAAGTGTAAGGTTATGACATTTTACAGGAGCTTCCCACAATTCTTCACTTATATGCTGGATAATGTCCCACTTGAGTGCTTAAATGATTCAGCCAATGAGGTAAATGATCTAGGGGTTATTCTTGATCACCGACTTAAATTTAACGCACATGTTACTGCTACTGTTTGTAAGGCCAGGAGTGGGAATTTCGAAGGAATTTCATGATCCCTATACGACGAAGATATTGTACACTTCTCTTGTCCGACCGATTCTCGAGTATGGATCATGTGTGTGATCTCCGCAATATTCGACCCATCAAGATAGAATTGAATTTGTGCAAAAACAGTTTTTATTGTTTGCTCTTCGTGGTCTGGGCTGGAATCCTGAGGTCCGTTTACCATCGTACTCTAGTAGACTTCTTTTGATTAACCTTCCCTCCCTTATTAACCGTAGAGTTATGCTTGGAGTAATCTTTATACATAGACTAATTAATGGTGAAATCGACTCAACTGAGTTGATTGGCCAAATTAACCTCAACGTTCTCATTAGATCCACTCGTAATTTTATCCCCCTATCACCACATCGTTGTAATACTAACTATGCCTTGTATGAACCGTTTCTCTTTGCTGATTACAATAAACTCTACCGAATAATTAACTCTGAAGCTTTTCTTCCCGCTATAAAAATTTATATTTTAACTTATTTAGCCCGTAGTTAACATTACTTTATGTTCTTCCTTCGCGATTTCGTGTCACACGTTAGTGGCTGCACCTCTCGGTCGGTTGGGCGGGAGGTGGGCTGCTATTTTGCCTGGGGTTCGTGCGTAACAAGCTTTGGCTTGGTGTCGCATGGGCTACTTGAACGTACTGCGCATTGTACGTCAACGTCCATCAATAGGTCTATGCCGGAAGGTTGTTTGAGCGCACCATTTTTTGTACCCTTGCAAAGGGTATTATAATTTTGCCCTGACTAGTCTCTCAGATTTAAAGCTATCGAGCTGAAATTTTCCACAGAGTCTTCTTTTTACTGAACGCTGCTAATATGTCGGAGCCGAGCGGATCGGATGACTATAGCTTATAGCTGTCATAGGAACCATTGGTCAAAAAATGGGTCTTACTGAGAAAAACTTTTTTGTTTTCAATGTTAGCGTCCTCAAACTAGTCTATTATTAATATTATATGCTTTCAAACAGATTTGCTAACTTTGGTCAAAATCGGATGACCATATTTTATAGCTGCCATAGGAACCATCGGTCAAAAAATGGGTCTTACTGAGAAAAACTTTTTTGTTTTCAAGTAAATAGTTCTTAAGATCGGTGATTCTTAATATTAAACGCTTTTGAACTGATTTAAAAAAGTTTATCGACATCGGGTGACTATATCTTATGGTTCCCCGAGGACCGATCGGTCGAAAATGGTTCTAAGTAAGAAATTTTTGTTGTTGTTAATGTTAGCGTCCTTAAACTCACTGATTACTAATTGTATATTCTTTCAAATATATTCGCAAAATTTGGTCAAAATCGGGCGATTGTTAATTTGATATGTTTTCAAAAAAATTCGCGAAATTTGATCGAAATCAGATGTTCATGTCGGATTTTTTTTTTTTTTTTTTTTTTTTTTTTGGTTTTTTGTGAAAATGGGTTTTAGTTACAAAAATTTTTTGATTTTTATGTAAGCGTTCTTAAACTCTGACATTTCAAAAACAGCATAAAAACTTCGGCACAGACGAAGATAGCTTGGCCTTGATGTTTTTTTTGGCCGTCGGGTTTTTAAAGATGTTGGTTTCTGTAGGACTGAGTTTTATTGTTTCTGCATAGTTTTTTTTTTTTTCCCCCACATACATACCTAATCTGGTGTCGTTTACTCTCGCGCTCACTCTCCCGCTCACTCTCCCGCTCTCTTTCGCGTTCTTAGCAAAGGCGCTTCAGTTCAAAATGTTGGCTGACAGAGCAAGGCTTAAAGAACAATTCATAGAGCTAGAGATACAGAAGAGCTCACAGAGAAAAACAGACAGAACAACTCACAGCAAGCAAAACAGACGGAACAACTCTCTGAGCAAAAGAGACTGAACAGCTCTTAGAACAACTTAGAGCAAGATAGACTGAACAAGACTCTCTCGCTGAACAAAAATGAACAATTGAAGAAGAACATGTTCACTTGTTCACTGTTGTTAAAGAACAACTCAATTTTGTTCACTCACTTATGACAGTACCCAACACTATTCTGAACCGAACCGGCAAAATGTAAAATGTCCAAACGGTTTGCATCCCTGGTTTATATGATTGTTACAGTTCCAACCGTCAAGTATCAGCTACCAACTCTCACCTAAGCTCAACTAGGTTAATCTATATGTAAATCGAAAAATGGACTAAAGTAAATCACCTAAATAACCTCAAGCTCGTTGCAATTGCAACCCATATAGGGCCTTCCTAAATTCAATCTTAAAGTTTAATACGCTTACGCCATTATTTAGGATTGTCAATCAACTAAATTGTTTTGCAACAAATACAAAATGTATAAATTGACTAAGGTAATGGATGAGCAATGTAAATGTTTGTGTAATTTATTTAATGGCATAACAAAACCCTTGAGACTAGATAAATATTGAACTTCTTTGCAGCACAGTGGGTTGAGTAGGCAAATTTGGCTTAAATAAAATTGATAAAAGAAAATGAAGCTAAAACTTAAATAAAATGAGGAAAGATTGTGATTTAGATTTTGCGGTCGAAGAAGAACATCGAAGTGAGTTCGAAATATATTGGGGAAATAAAACTAAAATTCGCGATTTTCTTATATCAAATAGGATTCATTTGAATATGAAATAAAAAAGTTTGGAAATATTTGATGTAGTTCAAGTATTCCAAAAAGGCTTCACAGAACGGTTTTATCAGGCATTGAACACGAAGGTTTTGATCGCTTTATAAGCAAAGTTCTTAGGACCCTTTTTATATTCCACCTCAAAGTAGGTAGAAAACAGTTTCTTCTGAGTGTAAAACTTCATTCATATTTAAATTTCTGTGCATATTACACCTACATACCTCTTTCCTCACCACATCAGTGCGCAATATCATCAGCAATGAAATTAACCAAGGCAGATCCCATAGCAGCGACGTAATCAAGGCATGCCACACCGAATCGGAACCCACCTGACGTGCATCCATTTCGAAAACAATGCTTATCAAATAGAATGGAGCAGATGGTGCCGAAAAGAGCACATATCCCATAATTATCACCATTACCAAACCAAAATCACAATTTAAATGCTCATAACATATCCAAAGCAAACGATTACGCTGTTCCAGCAGTTGTTGCCATTTCCTAGTTGATCCTTTAACATTTCGTAAGTTCTCATTAAGCAGTCTAATCAGACTAGCCACAATTTGCACCAAACAGTTGTATAGCATTATGATGAGTCCTATTAGCACATAGCTCAACGTGGACATCAGAGACAGCAGTATGCAGGGTAAACGTTCAATTTCGGCATGTCGAAACGCTTTGCTGTACACAAAACCCATGAGCAGCGCCAGTCCCACATACAAGTAAAAGTAACGAAGGAAACGTTCAGCATGACAATTCTGCAGATCTTGACGATTGTGACAGAGCAGCAATGAAATCAGCAAAATAAACTTTCGACGTCGCAAATAAAAGTAGAGGTAGATCAGCGACATTATCAGGCAAGCGAAGCCATAGTTGATTAACAAATGTATATTACCCACTTGACTATACTGACGTAATTGAAATTTTTCCGGTATTACAAAAACTTGAATTAGGCCAAAAGCCGCAAGACACTGAACACTGATGAGACCCACTAAGGCAATGGTTTTGTCCTGGCTGGAGACACAAGTTTGTTTTGCATTGTGCGTTATGCTAAGTAAACCCAAACACTTGAGACTCAGCAAATAAACACGTAACTCAACACCACCGATTGACATGACATTCCACGACAAACTAACCAAATGTATCTATAAAGTGCGAGTTTGTAGGTAGAAAACTGAAGCAATTAATAACAGGTCAAGATAATATTTTAAGTCAGTTTTTGTCAATGTCATTAGTGGAAGAACAAAGGTGAGTAGGTTATTTCTTTTTTGAAAATACAAGCAGCTTTATATATAAAAAGAGCCAAAATGCACTTTTCCAGGTATAAATCTCGTCCTTAAGCTGTTTTTACACTTTTCTGATATCTCACATGATACGGCTGAAAAAATAGCTCATTTCATGGTGAGTTGGCTGTCAAAAAACTCATATAAGAAACTCCGATTGGCTACTTCTCATATATTCTGAACATATTTTGAGCTTCTCATATGAATCAAGTGTAAATACAGTTAAATCAATAGAATCATCATAAAAGGCTAAATTTTCAAAATATTTATGTATAGATATTTGCTTCACTATTACACTATCGTCAGAGAAACTACTTATAGCAGAGTTTGTCAAGAAGAGAGAGGCCAACAAGTGAGAGTGCATTAGTGTACGAAATCAAAGCGACGCAAATCAGCTCTGACCTCCCAGCCAGCATTTTATAAAACTTTTGATCACATTTCGAGTCACTTTTTCGAGTCCTCTGCCTGAATAAAATAGTCATAATTGCGCTCGATTTCTGTTCTTTGGTCGGAAGAAAATGGTACCCTAGCCGTGATTCTTCTTGAAGAGTCGTTTATAACCCGTTTTTCTGATCAGTTTCGAGTCATATTTCCAATCATTTGCGAGTCTTTTTCGTCGAATTGGAACAAATCACATTTTGAGCATATGTTTGACTCATCTTCGAGTCTTCCTTAGATCGGACATGATATAAATCTCTTTTCAATCATCAAAAGGGCTCGAAAAAGACTCAACAAGGTAATTCTTGTTAAAATGATCTTCCAAATGCTAGGTGGGCTACTTCATCGACTGCTGGCCAGCGACTAAAGTTCGGTTCGTGTCGGTGTGATTAGCGAGTGGTTGCTTTAGACAGAAAAGCAGGGCTTTTTCGGAGAAAAGAATGGATATGGCTAGGAGCTTAAACCGAAACTGCAACTTTAAGGGCATTTATTATGATATTTTTTCTATGTATAAACAGGGTAATATAAAATCAAACAGTTTTAATACGAAATGAAAGCTCTCATTCGAAAATCTCCAGAGATTTCTGGAACACACCCGTACACAACCGTACACAGAGAAAAATATGGTCACGAATGGTCACGATTTTGGTCTGTTTTTTCCGTTTGTAAAACATGAACGGTGGTCATGAAAAACGAAAAAGTGTTGATGAAAATATAAATATGTTAGCACTTTAAGGTTTTCAGTGCTTATAAACGTTTATTTATTCCACAATGCATTGTAAAAAATAGAGGAAAGCTAACTTCGGCTCGAACGAAGTTTTGATACTCTTGTAGCTTGTATGATTGACGATTCCACTGACACAAATATGTACATTCGGCCAAATGTACACATTTTTGACAAGGCCTCCTATATACATTATCTACACCAAATTTCTATGGCAGCTGGACTATATAGTTGTCCTATCAAACTTGGTGGAATTATGTGAAAACATAGAAAACTTGTAAATACAAGGTTCGGGGACGTTTGCGTTGAAGACATAAAAGTTTTTCTCAATAAAACAAAATTTTCGACCGATGGTTCCCTTGGCAGCTACATATATGCTATAGTCATCCGATCTGGCCGGTCTCGACAAATGTGCAGCGTATTCGTGCAAAGTTTGGTTAAGATAGCTTTAAAAATGACGAAGGAGATAGCATAGAAACAGACGGACAGACGGACCGACGGAGGGACAGACGGACATGGCTATATCAACTCAGCTCATCATGCTGATCAAGAATATATATACTTTGTGTAGTAGGAGATGCTTCCTTCTATGCGTTACAAACATCTGGACAATTTTAATATACGCTCTACAAGGGTATAAAAATATAGACAAGTTAAAAAAACAAAAAAAAAATTAAAAAAATAAAACTATGCCTTGATGGGGATTTGAACCAACGACCTCGGCGTTGTCAGCGGGGGCAGACAACCGCTAGGCTTCAGGGCTTGTTGATTGCAGTGTGTCTCAAAGCTAACTTAAGCACTTCATTCATAAGCGCTTAATTTTTATACCCTTGCAAAGGGTATTATAATTTTGCCCAGAAGTTTGCAACGCATAGAAATATTCATTTCCGATCCTATAAACTATATATATTCTTGATCAGGTCGACGAGCTGAGTCGATTGAGCTTTTTCCGTCCGTCTGTCTGTCTGTCTGTCCGTCTGTCTGTCTGTCCGTCTGTTTCTACGCAAACTAGTCTCTCAGTTTAAAAGCAATCGAGCTGAAATTTTGCACAGAGTCTTGCTAACCGACCGGATCGGATGACTAAATCTTATAGCTGCCATAGGAACCATCGGTCAAAAAATGGGTCTTAGTGAGAAAAACTTTTTTGTTCTTAGTGTTAGCGTTCCCAAACACGGTCATTATTAATATTATATACTTTCAAACAGATTTGCAAACTTTGGTCAAAATCGGATGACCATATCTTATAGCTGCCATAGGACCGATCGGTCGGAAAATAGGTCTTGGTGAAAATTTTTTTTTGTTTTAAAGTAAATCGGTCTTAAGGTTGGTGATTATTAATATTAAGCGCTTTCAAATTAATTTGAAAAATTTGGTCGAAATCAGAAGACTATATCTTCAGGCTGCCATTGGACTTATCGGTCGGAAAATGAGTCTTTGTGAGAAAAACTTTTTTGTTTTCAATTTTATCGTTCTTAAACTTGGCGATTGTTAATATGTTTTGTTGTTTGTTGATATGTTTTCAAAAAAGTTCGCGAAATTTGGTCGAAATTAGATGTTCATCTGACTGAAAATGGATTTTAGTTACAAAAGTTTTTGATTTTTTTCTAAGCGTTCTTAAACTCTGTCATTTCAAAAACAGCTTTTGCAAGGGTATAAAAACTTCGGCACAGACGAAATTAGCTTGGCCTTCTCGTTTTAACTATGATTTTGTCGCTATCTCTCGCGTGAGTTTAATAGCCGACCGGGCTAAGGTGCCGTCGTCTGTGAGTGTGAGTGTTAAGTCTTCGAGGTCCTGAGTTCAAGTCCCAGACAAGGTAAAGTAAAAATAAGTTTTTCAATTTCAATAAATATAAATTCTCTAGCTACAGTTTAGAAAAGAAAGAAAGGGGGTGGGGTGTGTTTGTGTGGGTAGTATTGGTCGTGTCCTTTCCTTCCTTGCCCCCCCGCGCCGCCCACCCTTCACGAGACCACCACCCTAGAGGAGGCTCGACCTCGACCCCGAACTCTTCTTATATCCATTAACTATAGTTAGTATTTGTTTTTTCTCTGGATCAAGCCGCGACCAAAGTGAGATCAAAATGTTCTTGAAACGAGCACAAAATGTTTATAAGTCAAGCCCAAACCGTTCATGAGTGAAAATAAAATGTTCATGGCATAGTGTGAACAAATGTTCATGAATTTGGAAAAAACGGGCTTAGCAGAATATCGTCACCAAAATGTCATGATTTTGGTACATTTAGAACGGATTTTTTTCTCTGTGTAACCGAAACATAGCTGTCGGCCGAAATAGACAACCTTATTCTACGCAGTTAAATTAAAAAAAAAAAAGATTTTTTTTTTGCATATTTTTAATGTACATACATTCAAGTACACAGAGAAAAAAAATATGCAAAAGCTACACGAAAATGTGGGATTTCAACACGTTTTGACCGGGATTTTCCACCCATAACGTTTATGTAGCTTTTCTGCACGCCACGTATTGAAATGAGAAAGCTAAACGCTACCTGTTGAAAAGCTACACGAAATGTATAGGATTTTAATATCTAAACGCACCGTGCAGAAAAGCTACACAAACGTTATAGGTTGAAAATCCCGGTCAAAACGTGTAGAAATCACACATTTTCACTTACAAAAAAAAAAAAATTACTGCGCACTTTTTATTCATTTATTTTTGTTTATATGCGCGCGCGCGCTGTGGCTGCTGCTATCTTGAAAGCTCAATTATTTCTTTTTGTGCATCATCTCAGGGCAGAAGAGGACCACCAACCCACACTCACAATTCTTAAGTTCGAATTCAGTGGTCTCATCATTTATATAGGGGAATGAAATTTGCACACGCTTCGTGTAGATTTCCAACATGTAGCATTCAGCATTTGTAATTCTAAACGCGCCGTTCAGAAAAGCTATACGCCACGTGTTGAAATGAGAACGCTACACGTTTCGTGCAGAAAACCTACACGTCGCGTGTGGAGATCAGTTATCTAAACGAAAAATGTAAGAATTCAGTACTGATTTGGAGCTACATTTTTCGTTTAGAATTTACACACGCAGGTGTAGAATTTCAATATCCACACGTCGCGTTTAGAAAACCTACACGTTCGTGTGGTATTCAGATTGGTGTATGAAAAATGTAAAAGTTATTTGGAAATAAGCTGATTTTCTTATGTCGTGTAGATTTTGCATTTGGGCACGCAGCATTTAGCTTATCAACACGAGGCGTTTAGATATTAAAATCCTCCACATTACGGGTTGGATTTCTGCACGTCGCGTGTAGCTTTCTGAATTCTACATTTTGCATGTTCAATTTAGCAGGGCGCAACACGTTTTGTTTAGCTTTGACGTTTCTACACGCGCCGTGCAGCCAATTTTGTTTTCTCTGTGTACACACACAGAACATTTCGAGTCAATCCGCTAATTATCTTCCACGCATATTTGTAAAGACTTGTTGGCTGTTAAAATTTTAAACTTGTTTTTCTCAAAACTGTGTTTTCAAAGTCGCCACTCGAAAACGGCTGAACCGATCGTTTAGAAATTTTAACACAACCTTCTCAGATATATTCCTGAGGTATTGATATTCCAGAGAAATCGTGGTCACCGCCAAACACGTGCAGGAGCACACCAGATCAATATTTTTACAATTCATAGTGCCATTATAAACTTAGTTGTTGCCAGTAAATGTAGCAAAACTTTTGGTTTCCACAATAAATTTATAAAAATACGTATTTTTTCGGTCTTCTAACTGCGTATAACCCCTTAAAGTAGAGCGAAATTTTTCTTAGTTCTAGAGGGAAAAAGTCCTTAATACATATTACCATTTGAATTTAAAGCAGTGGTGTCCAAACTCTCACAATCAAGCATTGCGCTTGTGTGCGTAGCAGCGAAACATGAAGTAAACATGTTGACATTTCAACATAAGCAACAAGCCAACGAAAAAATGCCTCGTGAGAGAACAAAAAGCCGAACACGCGCTTCGTAAGAGAGCAAGCCGCCGAGGGTTCTATTTATTCTCTTTATACGTGTGTCGGCTGCGACGCCGGCAGAATTATGAGTTCCTATCCCATGGGATAGGCTTTTGGCATTTTGGACACCGCTGATTTAAAGCTACAAACTAGTCCAAAACCCGAACCCGGCAGAACCGTTTCTGTTGTTTTGATTTCCTTGATCTGAACCACGAACTGAAACTTCTATATTTATGACTTCCCGAACCGGAACCCCTTTGTTTGGAAGAAGGATTCGCTTTAGCAGAAATTTCTGAAATCACTTTTCCAAGATTTCATATAAATTGTTAAGTACTGGAACGTTTCTTGCACTTTTTAAAGTGGGAAAGTGAGAAAAAGGAAATAAACCAATAGTACAAATCTCGCAAATTTTTGTAGGGGAACATAGGGTAAAGACTAGTGACATTTAAAAGGTGACGTTTGATTGATACCAATCATCATTTCGTAAATTAAATAATTTGTTAGTTGTAATTTTTAACCGATTTGCGAAAGTTCATTGAAAATAAAGGCCAAAATGTTTCAACGAATTGAGACACTACCAAGGTTCGAAACAAAACCGTAGTTTCGATAAGTGAAGAAACAGGCCCTCGAAACGAAACTTATATTTTAAGACGGGTTCAAACCATCTGACACACGACATGCAAGGGCAGCGGCTAACTTGCAGTAGATAGGCAAAGACCGCTGATGATGGAACTGGGTGGGTGTGCGATTCTAACATGAACTCGAGCCTTCTAAAACTTACTAGTTCTTTTCTATAAACAATCTCGATTGATTTTGGAGTACATATCAATCAGCGAAAACATCGGATGAGATATCTGTTATATATACAACATCAACGACTCCTGTTTGGTTCATTTGAATCGTTTTGAAAAACTAAGAATAAAACTTATATTTCATTGTCAGCTTTGTTTGGGAAGCAAACTCAAATTCTCTTGCACTGAACCATCGCACACTCTAATATGCAACTTATATTTTTCTGTAAGCAAATTGTGCTTATTTCAAACATTTTTATAACATAAAAGGAAGAAGCCAATTGGATAAAATTATGAAATCGTAGTCTATATTTTCCATTTCAACCTACCTGAACGGCCACTCGATTGCTCATAATGCCCGCTGCACAGGACATCAGTGTGGGCGTTAACCAAATGAAATCGAACAGCATCTTCTCGACATTTGACTGATTCGTTGGAATGACCATTGTCAAATAAATAACCCCAGTGACATCCAGCGAACAATAAAGCACCGATAACCAAGCGATAAACCCATAAACTAAACTAATCTCATCGTTACACAGCAGCACCAGACGATCATGTAGATCCAAACATCCACGTAAACGTAGAACAGTGTCACAACGTCGCTTTGGTTGCTTCAGTTGCTCAACCAATGCCGCCATCTGTCCCTGATTCCAGCACAAAACATGTCGCACAATGTGCAAGAGACCGAAATAGGTGCCCATGGTAAAGTTGGTGATTACACAACGCAATGGAAATCCGAAAGTGCTCAAAACAAACAGTGGCGAGGCATTGGACAGCCAATCGAAGAGGCAGCATCTCAAAAAGTTCATCACATAGATCAAATTATAAACCATTATCATCCAGAGCAATCGCTTGGGTAGCAACAAGCGAACATGTGTAAGATATTTGCGACGATACAATTCCAATTGTCGCACAATGCGCAAATGAGGACCCTGTAGCCAAATAAGCCAGGCATTCTGAATGAATTGCATGCCTAGGGCAACAAAGAGAACCAGTCGATCGAAATGATTGCCCGTGGCGGTCATTTCGGACTTGAAACACCATTTCCAATAGATGACCAAAATAAACATGCAGCTGACTAAATAAGTTTGCATGGCGAAATGCACCACATAACAGATGAGACTGCGACGTAAACGAAAGCTTTCCTTTCTTGAATTGTAGTGAATACAGAAAATGCCCAAATAGCGACAAATGCGATAATAAGTACAGAGTTCACTGCTTTGAAACTTAGCCATGATGATGGTTAACCAAAAACTGAACTGTGAAATGAAGCAAAAGGAAGCCTTTAAATGAAAAAGTGGCCTAACCATTAAGTTGATTATGTTGTCTTAAGGTGGAAGTTTGTGCAAGGAAGCGTATCTGATTGTAGTGAATGAATGTTTGCTTGGTTCTTCACGAAATTTTTTGTAGAAAAGAATCATAGGCTATGACACAGGTCTGTGAACCGATTCTAAAGAAGTTAAACCCGTTTTAAAATTGATTTTGAACCTATTTAAGCTATGAACCGTATATTCTCTTTTGTAAGAACAAAAAGAATATACGGAACTCAATTCGCTTACAAATTTGTAAAAGGAAACAGGAACTGGGACAAACCCAGACTGCCAGCTGGCTGAAAGAAAGTAACTATACTAACAGGACAGTTGATGAATGCAACGCAAGTTATTTAACAACCATTTAGGGTAAGACAGGGAGACGGCCGGCCTGTTGGTCGCCTTCTGTGAATCCGCCTCCGTATCTTCTTTGTCGCCAGCTCTTGGCGAAACGGTTTATGTGTTTTCTACATCTCCTGGTATGGCGGATAATCTGAAAGCAAATTGGTAGAATAAGGTCCTTATAAATAATGGAGCATTCTGCGCAAAATGTTGTTCCGCATTGTCTCGACTGTTTTAATGGAGGTCTAACAGGCAGTTCCCCAGGTCTACGTCGGTATAATTATTAACTTGATCATTAGTATCTTTGCGCGTGGAGTAAGCCCTGATCTCGCTCTAAGTACATTCACAGCTCGCTTAATGTAGTCAGCCCAAGAAAGCTATCTATCCAGTGTTATGCACAGAAAAAAGTCGAACCTAAGGTTTTGGTTCGAATCTGGGTTCATAGATTGTTAAGTAGTTGACAGATTTTTGTCCCTACATTCGCTACCAAGCTATTTATGTAAGTCGTTCAGTCGATTGTACCACATTCGTTATTGGTCTTTGAATGGTATATACCCATCCAGCATTTAATGAAATTTCTGATCACATTCGGGTCATTTTTTAGTCCTCTGTCTGATTAAAATAGTCATAAATGATACTTTTGTACTTGAAGAGTAGTTTATAGCCCGCTTTTCTGTTCAGTTTCGACTCATATTTCAAATCATTGGCGAGTGTTTGTCGATTCGTATTTTAATAAATCACATTTTAAGCATTTATGTGACTTATTTTCTAGTCTTCTTCAAATCGGAACTGAAATTAATCTCTTTAATCTTCAAAATGGCTCAAAAAGACTCATCATGCTTGGTTGGTAAATGTAATGCATTTGCTTTCCCCTTTTCTAAATTGACTTATTTCTTTCTTCTCGAAATCGCAATATGGATGAAATTTCTAAAAAGCATTTTTAATTATCAATTTACGCGATTTTGTACTATAAAATAGTTTTTGGCGGTCATAATAATGGGAAAGTTAGTATTAAAGATCTTAAGAAATTGACTTAAATGACTGTTTGAACCGAACCTTTTCTTTGTATACCGGGGAGTTCAGTTCGGGCTTAGGTTCGGTAGCTTAAATACTTGAAAGGTTCGGTTCATGGTCCGGTTCGACGGAACCGAAAAACCCGAACCGAACCAGTGGGGCCCGGTGCAGGATCGGTTTGCAGCCTTTATAAAAGGTATGAGTTGATCCCGACCGTACTTATTGTATATTTTTACGTTATTGGCGAAAAAACGATTTAAGGACCATAGTGCATAAAAAAAATTAAAAAAAAAAAATTCAATTCATTGATTTGACGCTTTAATGCTTTAATGTCTTGACACTCGACTACCGCCCTTGTTGCTCGATGAGCGGCTAAGTGCCAACTGCTTTCATTCTTTACAATAATTTGGTCGCTATCTATAGCGAGAGCTTTGATAGTCGTGTAAGCTAAGAAGCCGTAGCAACAGCGTTGTTGTCCCTGTGTTAAGTCTTCGAGGTTCTGAGTTCAAGTCCCAGTAAAGTAAAAAAAGTACAAAGTTTTAATAGTATCTCAAAGTCTATCACAGCTTAGAAATAAGTGGATGATGATGATGTGTTCGGTCGTATATCCCCTCTTTCCTTTCACCTCCCTTCTAACATTGTTAGTCGGGTTTGGTTTTAGCCATTCCGGAATCAACCAGTTTTTAGTACCCCTTTGGCTTAAGTTTCTCCCGAGTGGCTTGGTTTTTTTTTTCCATGCAGGCACCTGACAGACCGTATGTGGTATGACTGAGTTGTTCAGTTTAAGCCTCGGTATGTTGCCTCTCTTTTTTGAAAAACTGCAGTGCTGACTCTTCTCCGGATTGACAGCAATGTTCCAACTGAAAGCCCAAGCACTGAAGCCATCCAAAATGGATTGTACTGTTGCTGATGCTCGACTGGCGAAAGGCTATCTGGAACCGGCAAGTCCGCGGTGTACAGGGTGTACAGTACTTGGGGTACACTCGCTCCAATGCGACAGCTACTCGAGTGCTAGTCCCTTAGAAGGAGCTCTGCATAGCGAATTGTTCAGTTGGGAGCAGAGACTTTAGCTTAAAAAGCAAGCTCTCATGCCATAGTCGATCGAATGTTTGTTGGACCTCCAGAAAGACAGGATGTGGATGCAAATCCTGTGTACCTATTCTGGGGCTCCATGGACACTGCAAAATTCAAATTGATGTTCTGGAATTGCTTCGTCCACTGCACTGAATGCCAACAAGCTATATGAATATAAGAATATAAGAATATTCTGCCGAATATTTTGGAGAATGTAGGCAGCAGACCTATTGGCCGCCGGTAGGCATCAGGTGTGAACCATTACTATTATTAAGCAAAGCCATTGAATGGCGGAAAATTACAGAATCGGTTCATTTAGTTTAGAGTCCGGCACGTCTCAGTCTCCAGTGTATTGAACAGGGCTCTGCGGCAGCGACGTCGACACACCGACAGTATACGAGCTTATACTGCTCTCTTTTGCAACAACATAGATGTGCTAAATGAGCGCACTCTCGCGGAACTAAACACACACACGCAACGCCAAAATGTGCATGTGTGTTTTGCCGGCCCCGGATTTAGTTTAACTGCAGGCTTTTACTTCTTTGCCGCAAACCCCCTCATAGCCGGGAGTCTTGGCCAGTGTTGCCAATTTAGCTATTTCCTCACTAGATCTAGCTATTTTGTAAGCTCAAAATCCGGATCAGTCACTTCTGAAGGAATAAACCAATATCTAAGCATACATTTATTTAGCTCTCTTTTATGGCTATTTTATATTACAATTCGCCACTTTTAACCATATTTATCAGTCGATTTCGATCAGCCACTTTTTAAATTTCAGCTGTTTTATTTGCTGACGGATTTCATCCAGAAAGATGCGGTATAAGGGCCCTAGGTCAGTCTCAACAAAATATTGATTTAGAGATTTACAGTTTAATGTTTCCAACCCCCAAAACACTCACCTGTTTGCTCAAATCATTGATCAGCAGTGGCATGCACAGATAACACATTAACGGGATCAGCCAACTAATCATAGTGGCCAAATCCCTAGGAGAACCAAAATCTTCTATTGTGGTCAAGTAGAAAATGGAGGTGGCATCTAGCACCGAAAAAAGAAAACTAAATAACAAAACTCCGCCATAGATCTCAACCATCTCCCTTTGGCACAACAGCCACAGATCATCGTGTGTGCTTAGATTCTTTGCCAACATTTCCAAACAATCTGCCTCCAATAAAAGCTTCTCCAACTGCTGCGCCTGTGCCTGGAACAACTGGTCCAGCACATAAACCAAAGCGCAGTAGCAGGTGATGACATAATTCGAGCACACCAAACGCAAACCAAATCCAACTAGGGAAAGCACTCGAGGAATGGTTGGACTCACCAGCCAAGTGGTAATGGCAAAAACTGACATGCCACAGATGTAGTAAGCACAGAAGCTCAAATAGAGTCGATAGAGGTAGCGTGGTTGACTTGCAGCCAATGTGTCCACTTGTAAAAAAGCCGACACTTGCGCCAATCGCCTCAGCAGCACCAAATGAATTTGCTGGTGACAACGGAACCAGAAATTGGACAAAAATTGTGTAAGTGGAGCTGACAAAATCACCAAATGATCGAATATGTTGCCCGTCTTTGTGTTGGTTTCCATATAGAACAGCGATTCGGCACTGGAAGTCAAAAGGCATGACACAAATATGCCCTGCACGACCAAGTGTCTGAACCAACAAGACCAATTTCCATTCAAACGATAGCCCTGAGAGATGTCAAAGTCTAGGTCTGTTAAGCCCAAATAACGTTGATAGTGTAGAAAACTTAAAATTTTATGTTGCTTCTGCCACATTTTTAAAGGTATAAACAAAGCGCGTGTTTTCACTTGACTAACTGAATGTAATATGCGAACGGAAAAAACTGAAATCATACAAAATGTAATCATATCGCATCGGTCATCTATATTTCAATTAATTGAATTGGTAATGGATGTTCCCACTTAATGAATATTGCTTTGCAATTTATTCAGCAACTAATTGTGAAGTAGTCTGTGTGTGTAAGAGAAGTCATAGTGTGTAAAGTGCTGCCGGCTCTGTGAAATTAGACCGCGTGAATTAAGGCCGCAGTGCATTTTGTATGGCGGTCTAATTTCATTCTGCAAAATGAGTTTAGGTCGCGACCATCAAATGAAATTAGACCGCGCGGCCTTAATTCATTTTTCAAAATGAATTTAGACCGCCATCACAAAATGAAATCATACCGCGCGGCCTTAATTCATTCTTAAACATGAATTTAGGCTGCGACCACAAAATGAAATTAGACCGCGCGGTCTTATTCATTCTTCAAAATAAAATATTCAGAATGCAATTAGACTGCCGACCGCTGTCTTAATTCACGCGGTCTAATTTCCATCACCCACTGTTGCCCATTGTCCATTTGCGGATCTATAAATAATCTTGATTTCTAAATATCTCTAGAAGGTACAACTACCTACAAAACTGTGGAAGATATAACACTCTTTTTCCAAATTGCGGGGGCGGATGGGGCGTGGCAAAAATTGAAAATAAACTTGATCTGCCTGCAAGTATAAGACATATATGTTCCTTACATGTGAAACCTCTATCTCTTACCATCTCGGAGATCTGTTGGTTCATACGCACAGACAGAAGGACATGGCTATATCGACTCGGCTTTTGTTACTAATCAAGAATCAAGGGTCGGAAATGAATCCTTCTCCCTGTTACATAAGTTTGTACAAACTTAATATCAGAGGTCCGGAATACCTCAAAACACTTATTTTCAAAGTGTTTCTCACTGAGAGAAACACAAAAATCATAAGCAATTTCGGTTTCTCACCGTAAGTTATGTTTTGTGTTGTGATATTTGTGTTTTCTGCTAACCGAAAATTGTTAAGAGAAAAATTTATCTGTTTTTCAAAAACCCTTTGAAAAGCAAAATAGGTTCAAAATGTTTTTTGTAAACAGTTATAGTATAACAGAAAAATAGAGGAAAGCTAACCTCGGCTCGACCGAAGTTTATATACCCTTGCAGCTTGATGGCGCCATTACTTTGAACACTTGCTTGACAGTTTGTTATATGGCAGCTATACGATGTGTTCATTCGATTTTGACCGAACTCCCCAAAATTGTGTGGAAACTGATAATATTCACAACTGGAAGGTATAAAGACGCTACCATTGAAAACAAAAAAGTTTTTCTCACTAGAACTTCTTTTTCGACCTATAGTTCCTATGGTAGCTATATGTTATAGTCATTCGATTTGGATCAAAGTTAGCAGAATTGTGTGGTAGCATATAATATTGATCAGTAACAAGTTTGGGAGCTATAGCATTGAAAACAAAAAAGATTTATATTATAATAAAGATTCAGACATATCTTTTGAATGGCAGCTATATTATATAGTGGGCCGATTTTCATAAAACTTGGTGGAATTATGTAAAAGTATAGAAAACTCAGAAATACGAGATTTGGGCACGTTTGCGTTGAAGACAAAAAAGTTTTTCCAACTAAAACTACTTTTTCGACCGATGGTTCCTATGGCAGCTATATGCTATAGTCATCCGATCTGGCCGATTCCGACAAATGTGCTGCATATTTGTACCAAAAGACTTCGTGCAAAGTTGGGTTAAGATAGCTTTAAAACTGACGGAGGAGATAGCATAGAAACAGACGGACATAGCTATATCAACTCAGCTCGTCATGCTGATAAAGAATATTTATAGTTTGTGTGGTCGGAGATGCTTCCTTCTATGCGTTACAAACATCTGGACAATTTAAATACACCCTCTTCAAGGGTATAAAAACGAAACTAAATAATTGGGGACAATGGTTGATGCCAGCGGTGGGCACGAAATATAAGTTTGGTAGCAGTACTACAACAACAACAGAAAATAACAACCTTATCAGCTAGGATCGAGTCGACAAGCGAGAGACACACTATATATGTTTTGATTTTGCAGACATCTGCTTCTGCGCCAAGGGAGTCTTAATCTCGCACTGTACCTGTGGCGCCCAGCTGGCGCCGAGCGCCGATACGCTTGGGTTTTGTTGTTTTAACTTACTTCTATGCGAGGCAATTGCACTAGTTGCGATTCATGCTTGTGCGGGTCGGCGCCGCGAAGCGAGACAATTTTCTTATGCGTCTGAATGACGCCTGTTGCCAAAAAATATCTTTCAGATCAATGGGAACATGGTCATTCTTGTTATTTATTGCGGTTTAGTATTGTCATAATCATAGTTAGGTAGTTATGTGTGGTCATTTGTAGTTTTGTATAGCAGTTTCTTAGGCACTTAGCGGTTGGTTAACAAGACACTTTTATTTTTTTGACAAAAATAAGTGTCTTTGAAAAACACATAACAGAAAAAAAAAATGAAAATATGTGTTTCTCACTGAGCGAGACACTTACACCAGGGTTCCCCAAGAAGAGAGGACAGAAATTGTGTAAATGCTTTTAAGCAGTGTTGCTCGGCAATATACTGCCTTGGAAGGGATTGTTTTGTAACGCTAACTACGACTGACTTTCAGAAATTCAGTGACAAATGACTTCGGCAATTTCTTTTACAACACTTGGAATTCGAGTGAGATAGTCCGGACCTCTGCTTAATATACTCTGTGTACCTTTGGTACATAGTTTAACAACCCTTATCAGCGAGACTCAAGTCGAGCAGCGATCCACACACAGCATTGTGTGTTGGCGTCGCGCGCCCCTTAGCAGAGATTTTGTTGTTGTAACTCACTAGGAAGCGAGACAATTGCTTGACCGTCAGACTGATACCAGTTGCTAAAAAATAACTGTCGGATATTGATTGGGGAGCAATGCAAGCAACGAAAAAAACCATTGTCTACAAATCAGGTGTGGGATAAAACCCAATTCGTTATGCCGAAACACTTCAACACTTCAACTCCGTTTCCTGGCAAAAACCGTAATGTCAGTCGTTGCCAACAATGTCAACAAATGTGCAGTTACAAATACATGCACACAACATTGACGCTCAGTCGTGCACATCTTCGTGCATGAGCGAGAGGGAGATGTCATTAGTGTAGGGTTCCCCAAGAAGAGAGCCAGAAAATGTGAAAATCTCTCTTCAGCAAGCATTCGGTGTGAATTGGCGAGTTTGTTCGGCCCTCAGGGGCTATGGATGGAGAATTTTGCATTAGTGATCGAGCTGAATGGCGCCCGTGAGGACGTGAAGGAACTTGAATTATCTTTGGTTGAAGAAATTCTGTTCTGTTTTCTTATTAATTTGGTGACTTGAATGGTTTTCTTTTTCAAACCAACTGAACTGCTTTATCTTTGCCCATTTATATATATATAGATCTCTGTGTACTTGGATTAGCTAATGACGTTACATCGATTGTGCGCTGGTCAAAGAATTTCGCTAAATGAATTATAAATGTTTTACAACACCAACTGATACGGGTTATCAGTTGATAAAACAAATTAAATTACTTGATGATATTCTATATCACTTAGTAGACTGGAAGTTGTGTGCAATAAAACAGACATACTCACCTCCTCGTTTAGATTATTGCGACAAAGCGGCAATTACGTGTAGATGACTGTAAAAAACATCCAGATAAAAAATTCGATAATAACACAGTGCTACAAATTTCAAAAAATTGTAATAACCTGGGTATTGGCATAGCATACGCTGTAGAGCAGGTCGCGTATAGCACTTCCTCATACTTGGTTTTCCTCGGGGACCCCCAAAATCTGAAGTTATGGAAGTTTTTCTTACTAAACTTGAAATAACTCGCGAATGGACAATCTGATTTTATGTAACTTTGCTAATTCTGATAGCAACGAAAAAATTCTTTTATATTATATTCAATGTCTTTATTCGCGTATATCTAAGCACACTTCGACAATCTAGTATATTTTTTAAGTGTGTTAACAGAAAATTGATTGATTTAACATTAATGCCCCGAAAAGTATACTTTGCTAAAGTTTGATGGGAAATTTAAATATAGTTTTTCATATAATCACATAAATGTTTACATATTTGTTTGACAAATTTGGACTAAGATTATTCCTGTTCGAGTGCTGCTACCCTATAGGGCCTGGATGAAAATATTATAGTCGGGCTGGACCAACTTACTTATTTATTTTATTATTCAGCGTATGTTCCAAGCATATGATTTCAAATTCCGCATATCATAGCCAAATCGTTTGTTGTCTTGTCCGCTTGATTCAATGCGTATACCCTATACAAAAGGACCTAAATTGGCGGATATGATAAGTGCCAAAGCGACAAAATTTTGATGGAGAATCCATTTAACGTTCAAAATCAAGTTTCATTTAAAATTTTGCCACTCCTGCCATATATAACAAATTATGGGACACAGCGACATGTACTCCAAAGATGTAGTACACGGCAATACCTATTTATATATCAAGACTCCCTTTACCTATATGCGCAGAAATATGAAGTTTGTTATGGATTAAAACCAAGCCGCAAGTTTTAAATCTTCCATGATGCAACTCCGCAAGTCTACGTTAACCCCTTTTGGTAATGGACAATACAAAAATAAATGGATACGCTTAAGAAAATAGAAAAATTCCAGGTTTTTTGTTATGCTTTTATTGGTGGACTAAGTGGCTTTTAGCTTGGCTGCATTGGAAATGTGCAGATGACCTTTTACGGTTTAGTGTGGTATCATCACTCTCTCGCACTAGAGACCAGCAATAGGTGAACAGTATTCTAACTGAATCTTTGTTACTAAATCGCAGATGAAGAATGGATTCGCCCTCTCTATTTAGTCGTTTCACAAATTGCTTCATGTATCCAAGTTTTAAGTGTAGAGGAGGTAGAATAATGTCTTCAGCACTCGAACAGGAATAATCGTAGTCCAAATTTGTCAAACAAATATGTAAACATTTATGTGATTATATGAAAAACTATATTTAAATGTCCCACCCACCTTTAGCAAAGTATACTTTAATGTTAAAACAATCGATTTTCTGTTAACACACTTAAAAAATATACTAGATTGTCGAAGTGTGCTTAGATATACGCGAATAACTTCATCAGGTAATTAAATTCATTTAGAGAGAATTTGTTCAACGGAGAATTAAATGGGCTCTTATAATAAACTTTAAGGAAAAATCGCATAGTATAAAATAGTAAAACCAGTGGTGGCAAAAAAAGGAATTTATAAAAAAAGTTGAAAATACCAGATCTGTAACCCGCGTTTCTCTGCCATCGCGTTAAATCTCTAAAACCATTGAATCTACTCTACATATAAAACAGTTTGTCCTGACTGAATCACTGATTGGCAATCAACGCAGAGCGCAAATGGTAAGAGATAGAAGGCTGAAATTTGGACAGGAGTTTCCTTTAGTGGTGAAAGTGCATACTGAGACGGTGTTTTCCAACCGGAAAAGTCGGAAAAGTTTGTATGGGAAAAATTTTTTTTTTCATCCGATTGACTTGAAATTTGGTTTGTAAGCATAGTACGGGAAATAATTCGACACTTATTTTCCCGATTTTGGAAAATCCGCCCAGGAGGAAAATGGCCGGGAAATTCTGCGTGCAAAAAACTATTTTACATCCGATTGAGTTGAAACTCGGTTTGTAAGGATAGAATACGAAATTATTTTAAATGTGATTTTCCAATGTCGGAAAATCCGCCCCCCAGCTGGAAAATTCCCGGAAAATTCTGTAGGAAAAAAATTTTTTTCATCCGATTGTCTTGAAATTCGGTTTGTAAGGATAGAATACTAAATTATTTGAAATCCGCCCCCTGGCGTGAAAATTCTCGGAAAATTTTGTAGGCAAAAAATTAGTTTTCGTCCGATTTGCTTGAAAGTCGGTTTGTAAGGATGAAATACGGAATAATTTGAAATGGGGCGGTAACGATAACGATAACGGGAACGGTCACGGTGGGTGGGACGTGGGTAGGATGTTTGTGGGAATTGGAGGGAAAACCCAGCATCAAAGTCGTTACGGGGAAAAGACGATGTAAGACGATGAATTCAAGCTAAGCTAATCCGAAATATTCTAGTGTGAAATAGTACAGCACAGTGACAACAGTCAAAAGTCCGTTTAGAAATTTGGTGGCCATCAATAACCCATAAATAACGTTCAAATGTAGATGGCAAAGCAATAAGATCTCATCATGCACTCTTAACTGAAGTAGGAAAGTCCGTTGGACATTCCTTGCACTGATCAGCTTATCCCGCTCAATGTAAAGTAAAAGGTGGTCATATAGTTGGCATAAACTTTATGCACCAAAAAACAAGGAATAAAACAGCATAGGGATCCGCATGTCTCATCTCACGCATTACGTTTATGAATAAGAGTAGGCAAAATAATAGCCAAAGGTTTAGCATTCAGCTGGGTATGAGAGAGGCGTAGAATCTTGAAGTAAACGTTCAAAGTTGTCAATGGCAAAGTTATGTCACTTCGAGATGGATATGTGATACGAAACACTTTGGACATTTGAGCGACAGCTTACTTACCTCCTCGCTTAGATTATTGCACCACAGCGGCATCACCATGAAAATGGTCACTGTTAATATCCGTGTAAACATTTGCAGTGAATCGAACACCTCCAAGCCATACAGCCACACATAGTACAGATTCGAGGTAATGGCAATTGTGGTATAAAACATATCCAAACTGATGGGTAAACCATAAATGACATTCATTTCTCCATCACAAAGCTGTAGGATTCCATCTACAACTTTTAAATGACGTCGCACACTTTCCATCCTATCCTCAGTTAGGGCCAAATCCATTTGCAGTTTCTGCCGACTTTTACTTAGAATCTGAACCAATCGATAAACTAAAGCCAGATAGAAAGTCACCAAATAGTTGCAGTACACCCAATGTACCAAATAGATTACCAGCGGCAACACATGATACATCGTTGGCTCATCAATATAATATTTACTCCAGTATGCCACGCTCAGCAAATGAATCAACGTAGCCGCTAGCCAAGAGTAAAGCATCCATTGGGGTACAAACTGAGCTTTAACATCATTCGCCAATTTTTGTAAACTGATCAAAAAGTTGAGTTGACGACGCTGCATAATCAGTATCCAGAAAAGTTTTAGCATTAGTGATGCGGATTCGGTTAACTCGATTAACTTTTGGATAAACATGGTGGTATCGGCCAGCGCTAGAAGCACATCATTCAAGATGTAGTACACATTCCAGAGCAACATTAACTGCAATAGACAGTGGACCGTGTAGAAAAACCAAGTTGGTTTCAACTCATTGCAATCATTCCGATTGACAGTGGTTAGCGCCAGACCACGTAGGATTAAAACATAAACGTTTAAAGTTGTCCGCATGGCAAGGCGTTGCTAAATTAACTGACCAGTACCAAAAATTCAAGGGAGTTTTAAGACAGACATGTCGTGCTTGAATGTGGCCCTAGAGAGCAACTTACCCAAGGTAGTAATTTTAAAATTAATTAATAAAATGGAAAGATTCACCTCTTGATTCAGTCAACTGTGGTGCTGGGAAACAATTGATGGAACTAGGGTTGCCGGATATTTTTAAGTGATATAAGTATATGTGCATTGAAGTTTTGCTCTATCTTTTCAATAATAGCCGTAAAAGACCGTAATGACAAATGTTCTGTGCAAAAGGTTGCGTCCGCTAGAACTAAGCATAAGCAGAGAGAGAGAGTCAGTGTGAGAGAGAACGAGAGAGCGCATATAGTTTGTCGCATACATTCATTTGGTTAGCCGCGCATTACACACCGATGCATACATACGAACAAGACCTTTTGAATAAGTGAATTTAGCCAAAAGCTGTTAAGGGTTGTTTTGGTACACCTGTTCAATGTACCGGGCGAAAAGTGTTATTTTCTGCCATAGGCAAACGGATTACCGATTTTTGCAGTGTTGTTAGACCCGAGTTTTGATAATAAAAATTACATTATTGAATTACAGAATATTATTTTAAAAAATAAGTATTAAAAAATCGAAAGTATTCTATTATGTTCAAGAGAACCGAGGTTCAAACCGGTCCGCGAACCGAACCCTAGACTTTAGTAAGAAACCCCGGAACGAACCTTCTTCAAAATTTGTGAGGTTTGCAGCTTTGACTTAAACAGAAATGGTTAGAATTCTTGTATATAAATATATATCCTTT